>PVJX010002042.1:0-55425 GCA_004027295.1 Dolichotis patagonum | reverse complement strand
ACATGCACCAGACCCATCAGTGCAGCCAGAGGGTTCTTTTTATTACATAAATCTAAGTATGTCACTTTCCTATACAGAACTCTGGGGTAGGATCCTGTTACTTTTAGGAGAAAATCCCAGATTCCAATTTGGCAGCTGTAACCTGGTGTCTGATCACCTCTCCAACAACTTTTTCAATTCACTGTTTGCTTACTCTGCTGCAGCTACACTAATGTCTCTTTCTCAAAAATGGTATTCTTTTTCCCATATGAGTATTTTCACATGTTCTTCCTTCATCTGCCCCCAAACATGTCAGCAGCACTATGGTGTTCATGTTTCTAATGCTTAGATTTCAGCTCACATATCATTTCTTTACATGTTCCACATGCTTTTCAGACAGAAACCCAATTCTTTCATGACACTATAATTTGTGATAACTATTTGTTTAATGCCCGTCACTAGATTAAGTACTTAGGAGAGCATAGTGTGTTTATTTTATTCACTGCTATACCGCCACCAGTCCAGGTGCTTTGAGAATCAAATGCCAGACTAAACAGGCAGGACACTTTGTCTTGAAATACTTGAACCCTTTTGACCTCTATAATAAACTTTCTATGACCTTACTAATGAATCTGAAGTTCAAGGAAAATGTATTTTCTCACCTTCATCTTCTTTTCTAGTGGGGAAAGGGGACCTACTGCAATCCAAGGATCTTGAGTATTTCTAGCCCAGGCCAATCTGGAAGGTCAAAAAGAAATTAATGCCAGGATTTGGAGAAAGATATTAGGAAACATGTTACAGAATGAACTGCACTAGGAGGTTGACTTGGGACCCACTTGTACCCACACGCAGTACAAGGTGTTTCTCTGTGCCAACAGGATAGGACTCTGTTTATCTCCTTCCTTTCCCTGAAGCAAGGAAAGAATGTCCTCTGGTGCAAGAGCTACGTTGCCTTTGAGGTCGCAACTGTGGGAAGCACCTTATTTTATTTTATTATTTTATTGTATTGTATTTTTTTTGGTACCGGGGATCGAATTCAACTTCATGCCAGGCAGGCGCTAATGCCATTGAGCTAAATCCCTAGCCCCAGCAACTTTATTTTAATACTGGCAAAAGAAGATTGAACTGCTGCTTCAAATATCACGGACCATTGCTTTTGTATATTGTTAATGAAAGAAAGAACTCGGTTTTGATGAGAAAAGTTTGGAAAGGAGTTAAATTCACTTTAAGTTCAGTTATATGTAAAGATATTAGTAAACATTTCTAGCAGCTCTTTAATTATGTTCCATGATTCTTGTCAAAGGCTTACATTTTAAATGGAAAATGAAATAATTAGCTAAGTTTTTAAAAAATTGTAGATAAATATGGTGAGACCTTGTCCCTTAAGATTGAGCACAGTCACATTTAGGCGTCTTAGAGATCTCATGTTTCTTAACCTGATTAATAAGCAAATAGTTCTGTATTTAACAACCAAAGAAGATTTTGTAACGTAGAACATAGAACTATTTGTCTTTTAAGTAAAGCTGATTTCTTAATATGATGAATCTGATTTCATGTATCTTTTCTAAGAGATCCTTATTGTTTCTATAGCAGCAGTTTTTTGAGATTACAGGACCTGCTGTGCTATAAGCTTAAAGTGGATTATTAATATCTCAAACTTTAGGAAGTACTCATTTTTCCCCATTTCATGGCAAAGAGAGTGGAGGCCAGGGGTTAGCAGTTTGTCGTTAGTGGGTCCAGGGCTGGTTTTAGTGGCAGTTGTGACCAGTGTGACTCTGGTTCCCATCATTTTCATCTGTGTGCTACGTTTGTTCCCAAATATGAACATTCCATTGCTTATACCCAAAATGGAAGGAAAAGAATACTTACTGGTTTTCTGTACTCAGACCCAACCACTCTGTCACTGTGGAAAGCTGTGAGGGTTGGGTCTGCAAGGCTCCTATCTCCTTTGAGAGTTCTCTACTGTCCCCTGTCCCCACAACCTTTTTGGTCACTCGCATTGTTTTTGCGGCCTTGTGTTTATCTTCTAAGTCTTTGGCTTCAGCCATCGCCTGGTTAGTTGCCAGCTTCAGGTACAGCATCTTTGCTATTCACTTTCCTCTGAGTTCTCATGAGCTGTTGTTCCCCAACGATTTAACCTCCCGTTCCCCGTTCTGCAAAGTACTGATTTCCAGCCATTAAATTTTCTAGCCTTCATTTACACGTTCAGCTACTTACTTGTGAATTTTGAGGATAGCTTGGGTTGATTTCTAAGGTAATCAGAGCAGTCACAAGCTTTCTGTATGTCATCACTGCCCTAGATAGAGACTACTGTGAGGCGGTACGTGAAGACATAGTCTGTTGGCAGGGAATGCACCGCCCTCCTGTGACCTGGGCTGAATGACCATTCACAGCAGTTAGAGGGGTGGTTTCCAAGGCATGGCACCCATTGAAGTGCAGTCAGAGAAAGCTTTGAAGGCATTGAGAGCATCTTTTTTTGTGTGTGTGTTATTGAAATATATATTGTATTCTTTCTCTGCAAACAGAACCAGTGGAAGGTATTGCAGTGGGACCTGTATGCAAACTCAATAATGGGCAGAGGCTGGAAGAACATGCTGATGGCCCAGTCATGTGTTCTGATTATTACTTAGTTGACGTCACTCAGCTAAATAAGAGGTTTTGAACTTCAGTACAGTTTAATATATTTTTAGTGTCAGAGAAACAGGAAATATCCTAGTGTTGAAATACAAACTAATGCAAGTATTCTTTGTGTTTACTTCAAGTTATATTTTACCATCTGTGTAAGTTGTATTTGTCAAAAAAGCACTGTCATGTAGTCCACTGAGATGTCTCTAGCTCTTTAGTTCTTTTTTTAAGAAAGTATTAAGGGTTGGGGATGTAGCTCACAGTTCCTGCCTGGCAAGTGCAAGTTCTGAGTTTGATTCCTGGTACAAAAAAAAAAATTTTTTAAGTTGTATTAGTACATGTTTGCAGTGCATAATGATTAAATTCATAGGGAATTGGTACATGAACATAACACATCTTGAGTCTTTTGATTTCCCTTTACCCATTCCTCTTTGCCAGCACAAGTCCTTATACAGTTAGTTACCACACATACAAATTAATAGCCAGACTAAAGGGCCAGGGATTTAGCTCAGTGGCTTAAGTGCCTGCTTTGCAAGCGCGAGGTCGTGAGTTCGATCCCCAGTACCAAAAAAAAAAAAAAAAAAAAGAAAAAAAAATAGCCAGACTAAAATGCCAAAAATCATATAAGACACATAAGACAGTTGGTATACTTTTAAATACATTGTCCATTCTTAGAAAGCAAATGTGAGTTGGGTGTGGTGGCACATGCCTGTAATGCTAGCAATCTGGAAAGCTAAAGCAAAAGGGTCACAAGTTCAAGTCCTGGGCAATTTACCAGGACCCTGTGTCAAAATAAGAAAGAGCTCAGTACAAAGGCCCTGGATTCAATCTCTAGTACCAAAAAGCCTAAAACAACACACACACACACACACACACACACACACAAATATAAAAAGAAGAAAATACGGTAATTAATTTTACAAACTGGTTTTTTGCTAGGAATAAAATCTGTCCCTTCCCAAATTTGCTGTTTGCAAAGAAGTGTTTGAAAATGTCAAAAATATTTTCATATGAGGTAGAAATAAAGTTATAAAAGTAAATATATGCTTTAAGAAATTAGTGAATTTCAAGTATCAGGTGATCAAAATGGTTTTGTCTATTTTCATATCAAACACTGAATTAAATTTCAATTTACATTTTAGTGTTCACTTACTCTGGAATCTAAACATGATGTCATTTAAAAATTGATATAAAGCCATGCCACTAAGATGTCAAAGTCATTCTGATACTGATTCAGACAAAATCTTGGTACACCTATGACCTGACAACAGTGTGTTAATAAGTCACTTACTCTCTGCCTAAGAGCCAGAGACTGTGTGAAGAAGCACTAAGTGGTTTTGTTTTACCACGTGGGAAAACATTAATAGAAGCCTCATTGTGTCTTGGCCTTTTGGCTAAGATCAAGGGTAGAGTAATAGCTTTAAAATAATAAATAAAAATAGGTATATCTTAGTGCCAGACTGCTTAAGCAAGTAACATATATTAAAGCTTACCTTAAAAAAAAAATCACATGGACCTAAAAGTTTTTATTTAAATACCATGTTGTAAGTTGTTTCTCTTTTCTGACATGAGAAACTAGAAGGGGAAAAGAATTCAAGACAACCAAATAAATACCCCAACTTTTTGATAGTAAATCTGGCTGAAACAAAATCCAAGATTAGAGTTTTCTTTTATGCAAGTGACTGATGACTTTTTTTTCTCAAAACAGCTGGTTTGGATTGTGTAAAGAAACTAACTTTGATACCAAGTATATTATCATACTCCTCAATTTTATTCTTTCATAGAAAGTCATGAAATATGTTTATCTAGATATGAGAAGTCCAGGCTAGTAAAGGAGGTGGTGATGGTTCCTGAATGGAAAGTACTGTTAACAACTTTTCATGTAAACTGAACTTAAAATGAACTTCAATGTATCACAGAGTAACTTCTGGCACTGAAATGACTGTATTTGTATGGCTCTATTTCTGTGCTTTCTGTTTGGTTTCATTGATCTGTTTGTTCTTCAGTGCTACGCTGTCTTGGTTAATGTAGTTTTTACAGTAAGTCCTGAAGTCAGGTAGTGTAAGTTCTCCAGTTTTGTTCTTCATTCTCAGTTATTCTGGGCCTTATGGGTTTTCTTATAAACTTTTGAATTATTTTGTTGAAACCCATAACAAAAAAAACTTCCAGGGATTTTGACTATGGTTTCACTGAAGCCAGAAATTGAGTTGGAAAGAACTGACATCTTACTTCTATTCATTTTCCTTCAATGAATATAGAATATCTCTCAATTTATGTAGAACTTTATTTCATTTGAGGTTTATAGTTTTCATATAGTAATATTTTTTTTTTGCTGCTGAGACAAAATATCTGACACACGAAGATAAAGGGGGAAAGGTTTATTGTAGCTTGCAGTCTGTAGAGGTTTGAGTTCCTAGTTACCTGGCTCCGGGACAGGCATGGCAGAGGGCCATCGCAGAGGACAAACAGCTCATGGCAGGCAGAAGGCAGCAAAGCAACAAAATAGCGAAGAAGCAGCAGCAAGTGACAACGGCAGCCCTCTTCAACCCCTTATGTTCTATCTGTCCTTTATAGTCTGGGTATCTATCTACAGAGATGCTTATACTTCTTTATTGGTCTTTGAATGTTCTTGCCATGCAGGTGTTTATGCCACTGAGCTAAATCCCTAGCCCTCAAGCTTTTGAATGTTCTGATATTGGTAATTTTTCTTCTATTAATCTCAGTAGATATTTATCAATTTAATTGATCTTTTCAAAGAACCTGATTTTGGTTTCATTGACTTTAACTTTTGATTTCCTATATTTAATTTCATTGATTTTTGTTCCAGCTTTTTATTATTTCTTTTTATGGTTTGGGATTTAATTTTATTTTTTCTTGTTTCCTAAGGTAGAACCTTAGATTATTGATTTTAAATCATTTATAATAAAGCCATTTATTTATTTACTTTTGTCTTTTTGAGAGAGGGTCTTGCTTTGCAGTTCAGGATGACCTTGAGCTTACTTTGTAACCCAGACTGCTCTCAAACTCGCAATGATCCTCCTACCTCAGCCTCATCAATGCTGGGACTATAGGTGTGTGCCACCATGCCTGGCTGTAATAAAGTTATTTAATCCTATAAATTTTCCCATAAACACAGCTTTTGGTTCGTCCCACACATTTATTTTTAATTTGTGCTTTTATTTTCATTTGGTTCAATGTATTTCAATTTTTTTTTTTAATATGGGTACCAGGAATCAAACTCAGGACCTTATGCTTGCCGGGCAGGTGCTGCGCCACTGAGCTACATCCCAAGACCTGTTTTACTTACATGTCACTTAGAGGAAGTGTGTTAATTTCCAAGAGTGTGAAATTCTCCAGCTACCTTACTAATTGATGTTAGTGAAATTGCATTGTGGCCTGGAAACAAACATTATGTGATTTCTATTCTAAGACTTTTTACTCTTCGAAGAAAAAAAAGAGAAAGAGACTTTTTACAGCCCAGAATGTGGCCTCTTTTGGTGTATGTTCTGTGTGGGTCTGAGAAGAATGAAGAATTCTACAGATGTCAATTAATTCAGTTGATTGATGGTGCTGCTTGATTTAACTATACTGATTTTCTTCCTGCTGGATCTGTCAACTACTGATGGGGAAGTGTTTAAGTCTCCAACTATGAATAGTAGATCTATCTATTTCTCCTTGCAGTTTTATCACCATATGCCTGAAATATTCTGCCACTCTGTTCTTAAGTGCATACCTGTTGATTGTTGTATCTTGGGGAACTGACCTTTGTACCTTTCTTTGTACCTTATGTCGTGACTTTTTTTTTTGAGAGAGAGAGAGAGAGAGAGAGAGAGAGAGAGAGAGAGAGAGAGAGAGACAGGGCCTTCCTATATGGTGCTGAACTTTTAGTCCTCTTGCCTCAGCCTCCTGAATGGGGGGATTATAGGTACCTGCTGCCACATCCTGCTGTAATGCCTCTGTTTATCGCTAATTTATATGTTTTATATGAAATTAATATAGTTATCCTGTTTCTTTTGATTAGTGTCATCATGGTATATCTTCAACCTTTTCATCTATTTGTCTTTATGTTTAAAGTGGTTGTTTTCTGTAGACAGTATGTAGTTGGGTCTTGTTTTTTTAATCCACACTGAAAGGACAATTCTGTCTTTTTAACCGGTATATTGAGATTGCTGCAATTTAAAGTGATTATTGATATAGTTGGATTAGTAGCTATCATCTTTGGTTGATATAGTTGGATCATATAGTTGGGATTCATAGCTATTGTTTTCTATAAGCTGGTCTTAGTCTGTCTCCTGTTTTTTGGACTTTTTTGGTTTCAGTTAAAGATTTAATATGATTTTCTATCTTCTAGCTATCAGCTGTACTCTTTTTTGCTCTTTAAAATGGTTGTCAGGGGCCTGGGGAATTAGCTCAGTGGCACAAGTGCCTGCCTGGCAAGCACAAGGCCATGCGTTTGAACCCAGCTACCAAAAAAATAAAATACAAATAAAATGGTTGCTGTTGGGTTTACTGTACATTTACAATGAATTGAAGTGCCGTTTCAAACAACACTACATGAACTCATGAGTAGTGCAAGTATAACAGTATTTTCAGTTCCTGCCTCCCATTCCTTATAACACTGCTACTATTTATTTCCATAAGCTGTAATTGCCATTCTACCTATCCATAGGTGTAATTATTGAGTACAAGTTGCTATTATTTTAAACCATTCATTACCAGTTAGATCAGTTAAGTTTTAAAAATGAATTATTTTACTTCCATTTATATCTTCTTTAATGCTCTTCCTTTTTTATGCAAATTAAAATATCTTACCTATTTTGTTTTTCTTTTTTCTGAAAAACTTAACATTTCTTGCAAAGCAGATCTACGAGCAACAAAGTCCCTCTGTTATTATTCATAAGGAATTTTCTCTTTAACTTTTGAAGGATAATTTCAGTGGATACGGAATTCTAGATTTATTTTCAACAGTTTAAATATTTCATTCCAGTCTTCCTGCTTCCATGTTTTCTGAAGAGAAGTCAAATGTAATTCTTGTTCCGTGCTCCTTTATGTATGGTTTTGTTTCTCTCTGTCTCTGTCTCTGTTTCTGTCTCTTTGTCTCTGTTCCTCTGTCTCTGTCTCTCCCTGGCTTCTTTTGGAATTTTTTCTTTGATTTCCTGAAGTTTGAGTGATATGACTGGGTGTAGATTTTTTTTTTTCCCTTGAACTCACTTTGTAGCCAAGCTGGTCTCATGCCTTAGCCTCCTTAGTGCTGGGATTACACGCATGCACCACCTTGCCCAGTTTAGATTCTTTTTTTAAAAGATTTTTTTCCCTGCTTGGTAATTATAAAACTAAAATTAATTTAAATAAAATAAAAAAGTTCAGTTCCCTGGTGGCACGAGGTACTTTTTAGTCTCGTTCAGTAGCTCCATGTGGCTAATATCTACCAAGCTGGACAGCCAGTCTCCACAGTGAGGAAAGTGGTCCAGGCTTCTGTCTCTCTTCCCTCCACTTCTCCCTCTGTGCCTATGCTGGTGTTCTCCTTCTCTATGCCCTTAGTTTACTGTCTTTTGCCCTTTTTCCACTGGCTTAACTAAGATCGCCCTGTATTTCTAACACCTTAGTGAAGGGAAAGAAGACTCCTTCACTTTGTTCTCTTTCATTCAAGGAACGTGAGCTGTTCTTCACATTGCCAAGGCCAAATATGGAGATATAATGTGTTTTCCAGACTAGATATCGTATCTGGTAAAATAAAAAATGTTACCAAGATTTAATATAGCATTATCATTTTTTCCATCAAGTAAGAAAACTAAAAACAAAGACAGCTATTGCTAGCTTCTCATCAGCAGTAGGACATTCTAACAATGTTTTTCTTTTCTCCCCTGCAAAGGATTAAAGTAATTAAAACTTTGCCTCACTGGGGGAGGGAGTACTGGGGACTGAATCCAGGGCCTCATGCTCCCTCAATGAGCCCTTTTGATTTTGAGACAGCATCCTGCTAAATTTCCCAGACTGGCATCGAGCTTGAGATCCTCCTGCCTCAGCATCCTAAGTATCTGGGAGTGCAAGCAGATGCCATTGTACCTGGCAAGCTTTGCTCCTTTTTTTTTTTTTTAATCCTCATTTAGACCTGGAAGATTCAAATTTTGTCTCTGACCTTCAGCAAAATAAAGATACCCAGGAACCGCTGTCCCACATAGATCCAAAGTTAGGTTGATTTCTTTTTCTCTTCAGTTTCTTTTATTTTTACGACTGTTTCTCCCTCTTACTTAACTGCTTTACTAGTTGTATGACCTTGGGAAAGCAATTCACTCTCTGTGACTTACTTTTCTTGTTTTGTGAAGATGCTGTTAAGGATTAACACACACATATACAAAACTATGATCAAGTTTAATTTATAAATTAGGCACAGTAAGAAATAAGACAAATATAACAATATATTCTAATAAAAGTTATGTGAGTGGGGTTCCTCAAAATACAATGTAGATCTTAGTAGCCTCAGCATTAGATTTTTTTACTTAATAAGTCAAAGAATTTCACTTTTGGACTTAAACACTTTATGGCTTCTCTGGCATATCCAAATTGCCAATATCGCTACGCTTACACTCTAGGGTCATATTAAGGTAAGGGTTACCCAAATGCAAGTACTGCAATACCTTAACAGCCAGCTGGTTACTGGGGCAGACAGGTAGGTTGCATATACAACATGGACAGACAATGGGATGCTTCATGCGCTGGGCATTCTAGGGATGGTAAGGAGGGGTCACAGGCAGGAAAGAGGAGAAATAGGATCTCATTAAGCTTTATTAAGTAAATCAATAGAAAATCTTAGTCAGGCAGCTTTTGACTCTGCAGTTAAGACTCCAGCAATTAGAAAGACAAAGGTAAAGAGAGAGAAACCAGATTTGAGAAGGTGCCAGGTAAGAATTTAGCAGGAAGAGTCCACAGGCAACACAGGGATGTAGCCAGGAACATGGAAGACCAGAGTACCAGCTCCTACCCTTACCTCATAAGATACAAAGCAGACAAGGAGCAGCCACCAAGGATTCTTACTTAATATAGAAAAGACATATGTACACCTATCCATACGTCTATGTGTACTCTCACCAGACGCACAGTCATGTCCCCTGTACTTAATGTCTAACTCTAAGCTGCCCTTTTATGAGGCTCCTCCTCCCTACACTTACCCGTTGCAAAAGGCCAGGAAGGAATCAAATGCCCAAAAGACTGTAGGCAGAGGTGCCCAGGCTAGGGCCACAGCCAGCCAGAGAGCCAATCAGACCGTTACAAGCTCCAGGTTCCCCATGTGACGCAGGGATACCAGTCTTTATAAAAAGGAGCTGAGGACCAAAACCCACGGGTATTTGCTTCTGATGCCCCCTAGTATTCCAGAGTAGCTATCTCCTCTCTGCCCTTTTCCAGGTAAACTGTCCTCCTTTATTTTAAACTCTGCCCTTTTAATTCACTACCGGTGCTGAGTTTACAGTCCCAGTAAGTTGTGTTTTCCAGCAGAGCAGCAGTGTGGCTTGGTGCACACCCTTCCTCACGACAGGCGTGACTGAGTGGGAGGACAGATTTCATCACACTACTCAGAATCACACAGGATTTAAAATGTGAAAATTTTTTATTTTGGAACTTTGTTAGTCCTGGTCCATGGTTGACCATGAATAACTGAAATCAAGAAAAGTGGGATGTGTATTAAGGGGAAATAGTGTATAAAAAAAGAGCTAAAAGCCTTCTGGCCTCCTACTTTCTGTTCAGAATATGATGTTTTCCTCTTTTTATTTCACAGGCTCTTGCTTTCATTCAAAATGAGAGCCAGTCCAGGAAAGGGCTGGAAATAGTCAAATCTGCCCTGAAGAACAGAGTGAGTGAAGGCTTTTTTAAGATTATGAGTACTAGGGCTGGAGATATAGCTCAGTGGCACAAGTGCCTGCCTGGCAAGCTCGAGGTTGTGAGTTCAATCCTTGGTACAAAAAAAAAAAAAATTATGAGCACTAATGTAGCAAGGAGTCTTCAACTTGACTTCTTGTTAGAAGCAGGAAATCCGAGAGGGGCCCTGACAATCCCCTGCATACTGCACGGCCATCTCTCATGTTCCTTCTGATTGTATGAAGTATAAATGATGATTAGTAATGTAAGTCACCAGGCCAAGAACCTCCTCTTCACATTGCAAATACAGTAGACATTTGGATGAAGAACACTCAAAGGACCTCAAGTTTGCTTCTGTTTTTCCATGTTTCATGACTGAATTTTTTTGTTTTTGTTTTTGTTTGAGACCCAGTCTTGCTATGTATTTCAGGCTGACCTTGAGCTCACTTTGTAGTCCAGCCTGGTCTTGAACTTGCAATGATTCTCCTGCCTCAGCCTACTGAGTGCTGGCTTCACACCTGGCTTCATGACTGACTTTTAAACACTGACCTCCCAATCAGCTTTATTGTTGACTGTGGGCCAGATGGGCTTAAATTATCTGAGCACAAGAAGGGAAAGATTAACGAATATCACCTCGTGGAAGGTGTATATTTATACTTTGCCCCAGTTTCTTATTCCATCATTTATCTTCTTTAAAATAGTGGTTTTGTGTTTAGGCTTATATATTCAGGTTCATCTGCCCACAGTGTAACAAATCAAAGGAGGTCATATACAGTCTGCCAAAAACATGCATACATCAAGAAAAGAACAATGCATATATTTTAATATTACATTTATTGAGACATCATGAGATTAATACAAATTACCTTTGGCCTGTACAATTACAAGAAGTGCTCAAAGTGGTGGTCATTAGCTTCCAGACATTTACTAGTGTGGTGAACTGCTGTAGTGTGTGTATACCTTTTTTTTTTTTTTTTGGTGGACTCTATTTGGAATAAAGATTTATGTAATAAATAAATAAATTTATTTACATAAATAAAGATTTATGTAAAGTTAGTTCCACGGAGATGGGCCTATTTGCCTCAAATCACCATCTCCCCATTTACAGGTGAACAGGGTCTTTTATACTAAGGAACAAGTGAGGAAGACACTGCAGATCTTCACATTTGAGTCACCACTGCTCATCCTCCTCTTGGGGAAAAGAAACCAAGCTCCTGGCCTCCTGGGGCTACATCTGCATGTTCTTGTCATTTCTTTTGGGCAGAGAAGAGGAACAGGTGCTAACTACGGGCTCAGTATGTGGAAGTTTGGAGAAATTACTTATCTCTGGAAGAAAAAAAAAATAAAGTTCCATTTTGCAGCGCTCTATGTTACAATTCCAAATTAGAGGGCCACGAGCTGAATTCAGCCTTTATAAATGTTTTGTTTGGCCTGTAGAATTACATTTTTTGGAATATTGAAATATATTTACATTTAAAATATAGATTTTCACTTTCTCAAAACTTTTAAAATGTGATACCCAGCAGAAGCCAACTGACTGATAGCTGCTTCCTTTTGTCTTGTTTTGTTGGTGAATGTGTGTGTGTGTGTGCTTATGTTTTTGAGACAGGGTCTCACTCTGTAGCCCTGGTGATTGCTAGGCAAGTGCTTCACCCTGCAGAGCCTAGAACATGAGACTCTCCTGAGTAGCTGGGATTGCAGGCCCATCAAACTGTTTCCTTAAAAGTGCCAAGTTTTCTACTGGAGAAATCTCAGCACTCACAGAATGTCTGTTGATGTTTCCGTATTTAGGGGCAGGCATTTAAGCCAGCTGATACGAAGATAATTTTCAACCTGAGACCAGCAGGATACGACTAGGTCAAATTGGTCTTGAGAGAGTCAGTTTCTTCATCTGTGAAATGGGCTGAAACGCTGCAGATGAGAGGACTGGTGATCCAGGGTGAAGCCTGGCCCAAACACCTGGCTATAAGGTACGACTAGCATCCACCGAGGATAGGGAAGCGCCGGGAGCTCAGCGCCCAGCCTCGTCCTGCACCCCTCCCGCTCCAGCCGTCGCGCTTCGCAGAGTCCGCCAGGGGCATCGAGAGGCGGGGCCGGGCCGCACCGACCCTACAGCGGCCATGGCCTCGGTGGTGGAGTACAAGGGCCTCAAGGCCGGCTACTACTGCGGCTATTGCGACTCCAGGGAGGGGAAGGCGTCTTGCGGTGAGTGTCCTGTGGACGAGGCTGTTGTGTCCGCCTAGCACCAACCCTCGCAGGCGTCCGCCACGTCCGGCCGGCCCGTGACGGGGTGACAGCGGTTCGGCCCCCTCCGGCTTCCCCTTTCCTACTCGTCTGTTCCAGCCGGTTTCCCTTCTAGCTCTTTCCACCCCTCCGCCTGCCCGGCCGCCCGCCCACCTCACCCTCACCGAGGCAGACTGCCCCTTACGAGAAGGAACGGAAATAGCAGAAAGCTGCCCTAGGTCAAGATGGCGCGCGCGGCGTCACCCCCGAGAGGCGCCGGGCTGGGCTAGGCCCGGGGACGCCTGAGTGGCTTCCCACGAGCCTCGGGGGCGCCCTGGCGCCGCGCTGCATTGTGGGGTGGCGGCGGTGGCGGTGTTTGTCCCGGCAGCTGAGCCTGGGTTGGGCTAAAGCCATGGCTTCCTGGACCTCGATTTCACCTAGCATCGTAGAGTATTTTGAGAGCGAAGACTTCTACCGCTGCGGCTACTGCAAGAACGAGTCGGGAAGTCGCTCCAATGGTGAGCGAGTGGGTGGTGGGCGAGGCCGGGCGTGGTGGCCTGGAGTTTGTGTGGACCGGCCGGAGGGTCGCTGGGCGGCTGCATCCTCTGAGCGGCGCAGGCGGAGGGCCACCCTCGGTCGGAGAGCGGTGGCTCTAGGATTTAAACGGACCAGCGGCTGAGTCTGCTGGGGCGCTTGTCTTGCTGGTTGTTCAGCAGTTGTGCTCTGACCCGCTCCCTAGAGACTGTCTCTCGCGTCCCGAAACAGATGCCCTCGGTGGGAGACGGGTTCCCTGGAGGACGGCGCGCCGTGCGGCCCGAGGCGGACCTGCCTCCCCCGGCGTGCGTGCAGAATGCGGGCGCGGGACCGGCCGGGGTCTGGCGCTGCGTGTGCAGAGGGAGGCGTGAATGTGTGCGCACCAGTGCAGTCCTATATGATAAAGTGTGCGTGGAGTAATATACGAGACGCCAGTGATCCTAGTCGGTGCCAGTCAGGTGGCCTGCTGGCCCTGGTGTTTGACATTTTACCAGGGACTCATATCATTCCTCCAGCTACCACCACACGACAAAATCAGCCCAGTTTTGTTTTTCTGTGACTCCAGTTTCTCCTGGAACGTTTATGTTTTGTAAACGAAGTAGCGCGTTCATTTCCTGCTGAGTCATGCATTGACAAATAGGGAGTGTAGAATCTGTTCCTTTAATGGAATAATCCAGCATTGTGGAAAACAAGATGACCATGGGATTATAAATTAAGGGCTTCCCATAAGTGGAGAATGGGTTAGTTTATTATGGCATGTTCATTTATTCATTGAGTGTGTTTGTTAGGTGCTTGGTCTAAAGTAGACAGTTATGGGCAACGGTCTGAAGTAGACAGTTATGCAATCATTTGAAGTGACGATAATGAATACCTGCTAAATGGATGAACGCTTGTGGCATTATATAGATGGTTAAACAGAAACACACAGGATGTAGAATGCATCTGCGACATGATTGCAGTTGGGCATGGAATGAAGCCTAGGAGAAGCATGCCATTTAAATAGTAGCAGTGGTTGTCGGAGTGAAATAGGTTCCATCCTTTTCTTTTTTTCATAGTTTTTGTACTGTGACTATGAAATCTCCAACGAGTTACAGTAAACATGTCTAAAATTAGCATTTTAATAGGCCTTTTGTAGTGTTGTCCAATAATTTTAATAGAAAATTGCCCACTATAAAGTCAGCGTTTCAAATTTTCAATGAGAAACCTGCCTTGAGCCTTTTCATCTAGGGAAATAAGTGTATGTTTCTATCATTTTGATTTCCATTCTGATAATCTTTATTATAGGACACCCAGCTATTAGTTGACTTATTTCTATTACAGATGATGAAATTGAGGCATATGAATTTGTTGGTATCAGTGAGTGCTTTCCATGTGTCTGGAAGTTTCTGCTGGATTCTGCTACTATGCTTTCTCCTGATATATTCAGTTATGCCAGGCCTGTTTGTGTTCTACGTATCTCTAATACAGTTTATGGATTACAAAAGAGAAAAATTTATTTTTGCTTTTAACATTGATGCACATATGTTAAATATTGATTCTGGTAGTCTTCATTTTTTTTACTCCTGTAGTTAAATAATTTTTCATCATAACAATTCTTGTAGTTCTGCATCTTCTTGTATCCTTTACATTTGGTTTACTTTTTCACTTAGAGTATCACTGTATACTTTTATCCTATTTTTAGTGTTCAAGTGTATATATGTTTATAAATTAGAACTAATGTGCATCGAAAAATTTGCTTTCTAATTCTTCTGAAGAGACCAGTGAATAAATGATGTTATTATTAAAGTTTGAAGATGAGATGCAATTTGATTGCATTAAGGACCTAGATTGTTGATATCATAGACTGTCGACTAATAATTAGATGTTATTACTTTTATGTATTTGACTTTTTAATTAAAATACATATGTCTAATTTTTCAATGGTGTTGCATGCCAAATTAACAAGTGTGAAGTGTGTGCAAACTTTTCCACAATGTGACTTTTAGAATTTTAGCCTGGACATGCATATTACTAAAACAAACACTTTGAATTTTAAAACAGAAGGAAGTTCAACCTGTTGTAATTAACACACACCATTTTTTCAGGCATGTGGGCACATTCCATGACCGTACAGGATTATCAGGATCTTCTAGATCGAGGATGGCGAAGGTAATAAACACTCTTTAATTCAAAGATACTTTCTGCTATTTGGGTTCTTGTAATTGAGAAATTAAAATATTTTCTTGTTGGTTGTGGTGGCATACACCTGTAATCCAGCACTTGGGAGGCCGAGGCAGGAGAATCACTGTGAGTTTGAAGTCAACCTAGGCTGCATAGTGAGTTCAAAGCCAACCTGAACTACATAGCAAGACCCTATCTCATCCTCCCCATAAAAACAAAAAGTTAAAATTTTTTCAAGATTTAATAATGAGGCTCAAAAACAGTCAGATGTTAAAGAATTTAGTATGCCATGATAAGGAAATTTTTGTTTTTTGTTTTTATGGTAGAACGGAGCCATTGAGAGATTTATAAAAGAGTGAAATGTGAAAAGATTTCTTATGGAAAAAATCATTCAGTTGGCCGAGAAGTATTTGAGAGGTGATTATGGAGGAAGGAAGAGGAGTTCCAGAGATTAGCAAGCTATACAGATATGAAATGATAAGGACTGACCTCTTAGTGGCAATGATGCTAGAAAAGAGTGGCCCAATTTAAGATGCATATTAGATATAGAAAGCTGGCTGAGAGAATACAGAGCGAATAGTCTAGAGTGACTGGTTTGAGAACAGAGTGAAGGGTTCAGCCCGTATCTGAGATCTGGAATGCTTAGAAAAAACTCAGATTAGTTTTGGGTATAATGCTTGGTTGGCACACATGCAACACCCGAGTGTGGCTATGAAAGCACCAGTGAACGCACATTAGTCCCACAGAATCATGGGCACTAACCTATTTTTCCCCCTTGTATTAGGAGTTGAATTCAAGACCTTGTGCTTGCCAGGCAGGCACTGTGCTGTTAAGCTGTAGCCTCAGTCCACGGGTACTTGCCTTTCATGGGCCATGTGGTGTTAGGTAAAGGCTGTGAAGGCCTTGCAGATTTGGTGAGATGGCATTGAGATGATTAACCTTGTAGTTCATATATAAAAGATTAGGAAAAAAGACTGGGTTCTGGTCTTTTGTGTATCTACCTGTAAGATTATTTAGGCTATGAACAGCAGTTAAATCTAAATGTATTTTCTCACTATTGATTAGATTTTTATCCTTAATTTAGCGATCCTGTATTAATCTGCTGTAGTACATGTATAAAGCATGTAAGAAATTAACAAACTATTTTTACAATTTTAGAAGCGGGAAATATGTGTATAAGCCTGTCATGAATCAAACATGCTGTCCTCAATATACAATAAGGTAAGACTTCAATACAAAAAAGATGTATAGTATGAAGATTATGTACAGTTTTAAAGCAGAATCTTATACTTTTTTAGTGTTAATTTCTATTTTAGGTAGACATTCTTCATAAAAAAATACAAATGAGTTTTCTGTACACATATGCTATATTCACATGCTGATGAGTAGCTTAATGTCACTTAGTACGCAAAGAATACAATTACAGAATAGCTTTATTGTTCTTATTCAGCTTTCATGGTTAAGAAGAGATGATATTCTCTAAAACAACTCATTTTCTTTTAGCTAACAATTCATTGGATTATGGACAAGATTCTGCTTAAATATGGTTGAAATTGGTTGGCTGGAACCTTAGGATTTTTAGAATCAGAATGTTGATTTTACTCAGTGTGGTGATTCATGCTTGTAATCCCAGCTACTCAGAAGACAGTCTGGAGGATTGAAATTTTGAGGCTAAACTAGGCCATTTAGTGAGCTCCTTTCTTTAAAAAAAAATGGATGGATGTCTGGGATTGTACCTTAGTGGTACCAAATACTTGTTTAGCATTTACAAAGCCCTAGGTTTAATCCCTGGCACCAAGGAAGGGCTCATTTCAGTTGATTAAGTAAAATACATTATGTACCTGTTATATGTAAACCACTTTACATATAATTACATATATTGCTTTTTAAGGGAAGAGATTCAACTAACATTGCAAAACACTAATTATAAAATGTTATTTTTTGCATTTCTGTGGAATCAAACATTTCCTGAATTGTTACTCTCTGCACAGTTTCTCTATATAAATCAATCTTACAGAGTCATTTTCCATGTGTTTTCTTCTGCTTATTCACTGTAGTAGTATAAGAACTTTTTTAAAGAGTCAGAAACATTATCTTACAACTTAGCTTCTTGTTGGGCAGAAGTTAGGGGGTTCCCAGCATGTGAGTATACTTTCTGGGCTATGTTTTAAAAAATTAAAAAAAAATTTATCAGAATTATGTATGCTCATAAAGTGCCAAATAGTTCTATAAAACTTATTTTGGAATTTAGGTGTCTCTGAAATCCTTTTTTCCTATTCTCATTGGCAGTTACTTTCAAATCTTTTTTTTTTTTTTTTTTTTTTTTTTGCAATACTAGGAATTGAACTGGGGGAATTCTACTGCTAAACTACATCTTCAGCTCCCTTTTTAAAAATTTTATCTTGAGACATGATTTTGCCCAAGCTGTCCTTGAACTAACTTGCAAACCTTCTCTCTGTCTTCACGTAGCTTAGATGATTGGCATGTGCCATCATGCCCAGCAAGTCTCTTAACTGATTTTTGATTTTTCAACTATCTTGAAATAACATGGTTATATACTTATAGTACTCTATTTCTTCTTTCTTTCTTTTTAAAACATTTTATTTATTTATTTTTGGTTTTCTGAGACAGGGTCTTGCTATGTAGTTGAGATTGGCCTTGAACTATTAGTGTAAAATGACCTCGAACTCACAGTGATCCTTCTGCCTCTGCTCTTGAGTTCTGGGATTACAGGCATGTGCCACTATGCCTGGTTTTCCCTAAGCAGCATGATACTAATGTTTATTTTCTTTACAGTAGCACAATTTTTTTTTTTTTTGGTACCGGGGATCGAACTCACAACCTTACGCTTGCCAGGCAGGCGCTTAAGCCACTTAGCTAAATCCCCAGCCCTAAAGATTTCACTCTTTTCTTTTTTCTTTTTTTGGTACCGGGGATTGAACTCACAACCTCATGCTTGCCAGGCAGGCACTTAAGCCACTGAGCTAAATCCCTGGCCCTATTTTCTTTACATAATTATGAAATTCAGAAAGATACTCATGGACTTTTCCATTTTTACTATTTGGTTAAACAAAATATCACAAATAAACTCATTATAAATCCAACAAAAAGAAAAGAATGAAAGCAGGAAAGAGCCTGGGGTTGCCCCTTACTGGGCATCAGGGTTGGGCCTACCAAAGGTATTAGGGCTTTTTGCCCTTGGGTATCAGTATGGGCCCCTGAGTTGGATTTTAACAGAAAAACCAGATTTGAAACTTTTAAGCACCTTTGCATATCCCATTGGCTCAGGGATTCCAATTACACAGTATTACTTTAAATTGCCATTTGCACAGAAGCTTTGTGAAAAGGAGTTAATTTTCTCCTATTCTAAGAAAATGGCTTACTATCATCAACAGTGCTGATGGATCTGTTTGAGGACAGTCAGCAGTGTTGGCTGTAACTGCTTGACTGGTGCGATTGTGACTGAAATGTCATTGTAGAGGAGTAAAGAGCTCCCTGTGGTATCCAGCTGTTTTGGTGTAAAAATGGGGCAAAAGAGTGTACCAGTTGTGGAGAGGGGATAATGCAGTCAGAGTGTGGGGCCTGTCTTACTCAGCATAAAAATGGTCTTGTTGAATTGAAGATCCATGTGTAGAGAAAGTGCTGGTGTAAATATGCAGTGCAGTCCCAGCTACCCCTGTTAAACTTGCTTAGCATCAACAAGCAAGATCTAAGCTGGCTGTGCTACTGAAGAGAAGTCCGGCCAGTGGGGCAGGTCTTAGGCCTGTGAGGCCCATGGATCTGTAAGTGCTGATTGGGTCACCCCTGCCTGTGCACCTAGAGGTCACTACTGCCTCTTTGGTGACATGTGTAGTGTAACTTTTTATTTCCTCTCTTTGTTTTTCAAAGTTACACAAGAAAAATGGTATACAACTATTGCAAGAGATAGGGGGTAGGTCCTTCAGTTGATTTGTAAAGGCAACTACATGTAAGTGACAAACCCAGGTCCTATATTACAACACACAGCCATCCAACCTGACAGCTTGGCTTCTTGCTGCTACAGTGACGTAGCCTCCAAACTCAGGACTTCTGCCTGTTCTGGTTGCTCTTAAACTCTGAAAAGCTTATCTTCACGTTACTTTTGTCACTCACCTCTGCCCCAGATTAGTGGGATTTGATATCAAAGGTAGACTTTTTTTGATTTTTGCTAGGATGGGCAAACTAGGAAAACTGCCAATTTTCATTGTTCTTTTGTTCCAGAGCCTCCTAAGCAGTTGTACTGACATGTTAGGGACTAAATTGGAGTAAAGTCACCCCATGCCTTAGCTACATCCTTTTAGGTATGTATTTTGTCCCTGCCTTGGCTAGAATATTGTGAGATTTAACCACTTAGCTTAGAATGTTAGAGATATTCTCATTATAAAACTCCAAGCCTGGCCATAAACCACTCATGCAGTTGGAGGAAAGGGCAGTGTTGAAGAGTTGCAGGTGAAGCCAGGTGTGGTAGTACATGCCTGTAATCTCTTGAAGGAAGATTGTAAATTCAAGCCCAACCTGGACAATTTAGCAGTTTAGTGAAACTTCCCCTCCCTGCAAAGTTTCATTTGGCCTGTGGTGCTGCCCTTAGGGACTGGGAGATAGTTTCCTGAGAGTTGTTTATGCTCGGAGTCCTTGGAGCTAGCCACTGGGCTTTGCTGGTATTGTGTCTTCAGACCCACTGGTCCCACAGGAGGCGAAAGCAGAGGCAGCATTTCTGATGAGTCTAGAGCAGCAGTGATGACTGCAGCAGAGCCTTTGTCAGGTCCTCCTAGAAAGGGAGAAATGAGCTAGGACCCACCAGTTTCATCTCCCTGAACCTTCTGATGGCTTGCACTCAGATGTTCTGTCTTCTTTCTGTAAGCCCAGACAACATTGGGTGGTTCTTGTAATAGTCCTATTAGATGGCACATCTGAAGGGGAAGCCAGTGAGATGTCCAGGGAAGTGGCGAGGGCAGACTATTGTAGGGACCACAGCACACTGCCAAGGCCTGGAGGTTGGGGGAAGGGCGAGTGGACAGAACTGTGTTGTATGTCAGTCCTCCAGTTCTCACGAGCTTCCGTGTTTTCTGGTACTACCAGTTTTTTCCGTACAGATGATGTTTGAGCTCCCTCATGAGCTTATCCTCACCTCCAGTACACTGGGGGATCTTGAATTTGGAGTCAAGGTTGTAGTACCTGACCCCCTTCCCACCCTACCTCTTGAATGCAGACCCAAAGCTGCACTTTGAGAGACAGTTTAAATGATCACACACTGAAGGGGTAGATTCGTGATGAAACCCATGGCATTAGTGGTAGTGGTGACACTGAGATCCTCTGCTTGTTCATAACCTTTGGTCTGAAGTGCTTCCATAACATTCCCATTATCGTTCCCATTTCTCAGCATTCTTTTCTTGTGGGTTGTCACTAGGCAACCTCTGGAAAGTCTCTTGCAGTGTTCCTTACATGAGGGTGTTAGTGTCCTGGTTGAACCGATTGTGGGTACTAGGGGCACAGAGTTCTCTGTTCTGCTTCTCATGGTGCCTTTGTGGGCATGCTGTCTGGGACAGCGCCAAGGATTCAGATTTGGTCGACCTTGTTCCCTTTTAAAAACACAGAGCTCGTGTTTTTCATTTTAGATCCCAGTCTTCCCTCCTGTAGGAGATGTAACCTTCTCATTGTTTTCAGGATTTTTGAGGTCTACCTTATTCTCTGGTGTCCATGATTTTATGCTTTGTTGCTAGGGGAGAAAGATTGGAATCAAAAGGGGAAAAAATCTACCTCTTCTTTCTTCTCAAAGAAAAATAACTTGTGGATTAGTTTATTTTACCACTACATAAAGTGCAAAAGTTTTAAAAAACTCAACATGTAAGATCTTCTTGTTTTTTCCCCTGCTTCCTTCAGATAGAATCAGTTACACTGCTGTTTTTCTTCTGATTCTTTCACATCGTGACATCACTGAACCAAGAGACAAGGCCTAGACAGTAGATAAGGCACACAGTGCAGTCCCAGCAGCTACTGTAGGTGCACGGACCCTCTAGGTGTAGGGCACCTACAGTAGGGGCAGCCCTTCATCATTTGGGTACAGTGGCAGTGAGGCAGGCACTACACCTGGGGAAGCGCAGCCACTCCGCCTCTCACCGTGGCCCCAGGCGCCCGGCCCTGGGCCCTGTGGCGGGCAGTTTGCTGTGGTGCTGCCTGTGAAATCTTGCCTGGCCCTGCTGGCTGCTACCTGGGCTGCATGTATTGGCACATTTTCTCCCTCCCTCCCTTCTAGCCTCTTTTCCTTTTTGACCTTTTCCCTTAGCTCCCTTCCTACTTAACTGTCTCACTTCTCTTTTGCTTGTCACATTCAGGTGCCTTTAAGGCCTCATTCCCAACCTCCCATCTGAATTTTTTTTTTTTTTTGGTACTGAGGATCAAACTCATGACCTCCCACTTGCCAGGCAGGTGCTTGTGCTGCTGAGCTAAATCTCCAACCCCCGATCTTAAAAATATTGTGATTTTCTGTAAATGGATTCACAGACTGTGAATATTCACATTATGACTGTGTAAATGTGCTTTGCAACTGAACTGTGTTATAGCCTATGATTTCTTGCACAAGTGTTTGCTTTACCTGGAAGTTAATAATTACCTTGTTTGTGTTTGTAGCCTTGTGTGCCTAGCCCCATTTATTGTGAAGCCCTCTTGAAGCTGTGTAAATTTTCTTATAGTATGTTTAGTTTTGTCAACCCTTTTTCTGATACTCAGAGAACCTTTTGACTTGCTCTGGTATGGACGTATTGCCCTCTACACGTCACTTTAGGATCTCTTTTTGTTTTCTTCAGAATGCTCTTTGGTTTTCAAGTTGGATATCATCTTTCTTGGATTGTTCCTTATTTTAGGGAAGCACATCTTCTGATAGACTCCTGAGAAAAAGTACATGAGAACATGAAATGTTTCTTTTCTTCTCTCTTTCTCTCTGTGTCTCTTTTTTTCTTAAGGCAGAGACTCACTGTGTAGTTCAGACTGGTTTTGAACTCACTGTGTAGCTGGTCTGACCTTGAACTCAAGGTGATCTTCCTGCTTCAGCCTCCTGAGTGCTGGGATTACAGGCATATGCTACCATGTCTGACAAGACTTTGCATTTTTGAGACTGTATGTCTGACAGTGTTTTAGTTAACTGCATAAATGTAGTTTATGGTTTAGTTGGATACACAAGTATTAAGTTGGAAATCATTTGACCCTAGAATTCTGAAGGCTTAGCTCCTGTTGTATAGCTATTGAGAAGTCAGGTGACATTCCAATTCTTGTTTCTTTGTCTGAAATTTCTTTTTCAGGACTGGGGTCATAATTTTCTGTATTAGTCACTTGTCCATTGCTGGGACAAATGCCTGACATCCCAGTTTAAAAAAGGATAGGTTTGTTTTAGGTTATAGTTTCAGAGGTATCTTGGTCCATGCATGCGTGGTTGGCTGGCTCCAAGGCAGAACCTGCATGGTGAAGCAAAACTGCTCAACCCAAGGCAAGTAGGAGTTAGAGAAGAGGGAGAAACTGAGAGAACACCCTTTCAGGTCAGGCCTCCAGGGAGCAGGCCCCACCTCCTAACAGCACATTCAGCCTGAACTCATCACTGGATTAACCCCCTGATGAGTAATGTGCCTGTGGCCGGTCACCTTCCGAGAGCCTCATCCCTGAACATGTTAGACTTTGGGGGCATTTTAACTCCAAACTGTAACATTGTGTAGCTCTGTGATAGAATGCTTGCTTTTCTTCTTTTTATTCCTTTATTTGGATATTTGGTGTTTTTAACTTATCCTATTTTTTTTCTTTCAATTTCCCATCGCTTTACTGAATCCTCTGGGAAATGTCCTTATTTTCTAAACCTCTCACTTAATTTTTTATATCATTTGTTGATTTTCTGAGGGCCATTTTTTTTTATGCTTTGTGCATGTGTATGTATAAAGATAAATAAGATACTTTTCTGAGAAATTCTTTAAAAAGTTTTCTCCAAGTTACTATCTTCAGTTTGTTTGGCTCTTATTTGTAGAAAGTTGGCCCCTTTCAAGTGTCTGTGTCCACTGGAAGTTCTGGGTACCCAGCCGAGCCTTATTTTCTGTGGGCTTTGAGTACAGTGATCTGGCTGGGCTTCTCTGTTGGGGAACCTATGACATCTGTATTTTTAGGTTTCATCACATTTTGAAGAGAGAGTATAATCTGCTGTGCTGGAGCTGGGTTGGGAATTTCAGCATTTGGAATGTAGATGTCACTTCTTCCTGATTTTAGTATAGTACATTTGCCACGTAAGAGGCCTTATCTTTTGATTTGTCCTGAAGGGGGGATTGCGTAGAGTCAGATGAACAATGAAGTCACAATGAAAAAAGAGATCTGACATCTAACTACTTTGAATACAGGCATTAAAGGGTCCCTCCTATTTTATACTAACCTTCACTTTTATTTTCTGAGGTATCAGGTCCTGCCATTTTCTAAAATTTTTAGGGTAAGTATAGAGAAAATTTGGTATCTTACAGGCTTTTCCTTTGTTTGCGTAGAAAGATTCAACTTTCTTTGGTCAGCTAGGTCAGTTACCATTTTTGTGCATCTGCTTTCCAGCTACAAACGTTTTTCTCCTCATCTTTGTCCTGTGGTTTATGTGATTGCATTTATTTCTCAAAATTCTTCAGTGGTAGTTCCTCTTTCTTCTTCTCTAGTAAAGGTAGTGAAATTTAGAGTTGGAGGCTACCTGTCCTTTAACCAGGAATCTCAAGCATGAGAATTGCTTCAGTGTACCAAATTCTACACAGAACTGCCTTTATTTTGTCAAAGTTTTGTTTTGTTTATTTTTAAAATACTTACTTTGCTTTCCTAGGTGCAGACCTTTACAATTTCAGCCATCAAAATCACACAAGAAAGTTTTAAAAAAAATGTTGAAATTTCTGGCTAAAGGGGAGATTTTCAGAAGAAATTGTGAGGGTAAGATGAGATTGGGTCTAAAGACTATTTTCTTAAGATGGATGTGTCTTTCCAAGGTTCTTATTTTTAAACATCTCATGTTAGGTGGGGGTAGGGGATCGTGTACCACTCCTGTGGCAACAGACTGCTATTAAAAGGTTGCTATTAGCATTGACATTGCTGTTACTACTGGCTCCACAAATCAGGGTTATAGGAAATACTGTATATGCCAGAATAGTCTAATTTGGAAAGAAAACTGAAGATCATTTTAAAGATGTGATTTTCTGGAGTTTATTGAAATTTTCCTTTTGTTTGCTAGTATTTTACAATTTTTTTGATGTCTAGGAATCATGTCCTAATTAGTTAATTAATATGTAGATAAATTTTGAAGATGCTGTAAATTGATGATTTTGTAAGCATCAAAATTCATAGTTTTCTGTCTTTTAATGTAGCTTTTACATTTGGTTATTTGGCTTATTGTGTTGCAAGGATTTTTTTTGTGTGTGGTACCGGGGACCAAACTTACAACCTTGTGCTTGCCAGGTAGGCACTGACATCACTGAGCTAAATCCCCAGCCCCTATTTGGTTTATTATGGATTTCTTTGATTTATAGACGTCTGAATTATTTGTATCTGACACTTAGTTCATTAGGGTAAAAGCTGAGAGAGCTGTGAGAAAGAACCACAAAATCCAAGGACTCAACAGTAGTATCAGTTCCTTTTTTCCTCACCTAGGAGCTCAGTGTGCATGTTTCAGGTTAGCCTGCAGCCTTATTCCCTCGATGATTCCCTTCATGTTATTTCCAGGTTCACTCTGGGTTTTTTTGATGCAGCCAGTAGGGAGAGGGGGATGATGGGAAGTTCTAGGTCACAATTTTTCTTTTAAACCAGTAAGACAAAATTAGGCATGTCAGTCGCTTTATATTCCATTGTTGGGAGCTTGGTCTCAACTTGCAAATGGAGTGGTTGGTGATGCATTTTCCTGCCAGGCTGCCACAGTTTTAAATATAACTCTTACTTTAAATAGTGAGACAGTGAACTCAGTTGCTAAACAGTAGTCCTTGCTACAGTAGATAATAGGGACATTATATAGGCTGCTGTTTATCTTGACTGTGTCAAATGACCTGGCTGACAGGCTTTTTTCTTTTGATTTGTAGATGAGCCCATGGATTCCACAATGGAAGATGCTGTTTCGGGTGACTTCGCATTAATAAACAAATTGGATATAAAGTGTGATCTTAAAACACTCAGCAGTGATCTCAAGGAGAGCTTAGAGAGTGAAGAGAAGAAAGAACAAAGCTCAAAGACAGAAGAATCTCATTCACAAGCTATAGAAGAGAAGTTGGGCTCTGGTGAACCGTCACATTCAGTTAAAGTTCATACGGTTCCTAAGCCAGGTAGTGCACATTTGATAGCAAGTCATATTAGCTGCTTTTCTTTTTGCTTGTGTCATTGTAACCACTGGTCCCTGCTGTCAGCCAAAAAGATGACCTTTTTGTAACATCTGTAAGGTACAGTCCTGTTTTATATGAGATACTATTACCTGCAATTAGATGGCCAAAGTATCTTTTTAAACTACTGTGCTTAAAAAACCTGAACTAGGGCTGGGGATTTAGCTCAGTGGTTTAAGCGCCTGCCTGGCAAGTGTGAGGTCGTGAGTTTGATCCCTGGTACCAAAAAAAAAAAAAAAAAAAAAAAAAAAACCTGAACTAACAGCTTTATTTCCTCAAATACATTGTTTGTCTCTTTTGAGACAGAGTCTTGCTGTGTAGTGTAGGCTAGCTTTGAACTCACTATATAGCCCAGGCTGGCTTCAAACTCACCTTGATCCTCTTGACTCAGCCTCCCAAGTGCTGGAATTACAGGCGTGCACCACCACACCCAGCCCCAAATACATTTTTAGTTCCATACCTGAGAGCCTTAGAGGTTTGAGACTCATGTTTTTGTCAGTGGAAGGTTTGGTGATAAACATTGTTATTTTGGCATTATAAGACAGTATAAATTATAGGAAATTCTTCAGTTTATCATTAAATTTTTATGTAATTATAATAAATTTTAATTTAAAGCTGCCTAGATTTTAATGTTTAAATTTATCTTAATGTAAAAAATTTCCCCTGTATTCTCCCTTATAAAAGAATTAGGCTTTAAAATATGCCCAAGATTATGGGTTTACCATATAAAATGTATATATATATGGTTTTTTTTCAAAATTACTGCATAAAATGTGAAGCTAGACAGTTTTTGCATTAGTTTTTATGTTATTTCTTTGAAATGATTCAAGGGAGAGATTTTTATTATTTTAGTTTTTATTGTCTAAATTATACTACACAAGTTTAAGTGCAGAAAACTTGGTACTTCTATTAAGTTTTTGTGGAGGATTTAATGGTATTTAAATTGATTAGTCTGAGTTTTCCTAATTAATACTAATAGTTGAATGAAATATGAGTTAGAGAATTTCTGCTTTTATTCTCTCATATGAGAGGTTTTTTCATTTATACTTTTTCTAAAAATCAGTTAAAGTTGGTTAAATTAAAAACCTTTGTTGAAAAGAATTTGAAATATAGGGGAGCTAGATTCAGTAGTATAATGAACTTTCATCTGCCCTGTCCTTGTTTGAAACATTTAATTATAACTACTTTTGTTTATCTGTATCCAAATATAGTTCTCTTTCAGTAGTATATTTAAGTAATTTCCTGACATTATGTGATCCTATATTTCAGAATTCATTTCTGAAAAATAAGAATTATTGACAACACCATTATCATATTTGAATAAAATTTCTTTTGGTGGGGCGGAAGGTAGGGCTATGTAGTTCAGCATGGCCTTGAACTCACTGTGTAGCCCAGGCTGCCCTCGAACTTGCTGTTATCCTCCTGCTTCAGCCTCCTGAGTGGTGGGATTACAAGTAGCCAGCATTATGCCCGGCCTATAGAATTTCTGAATACTATTGAGTATTCAGTGTTCAAATTCCAGTTTTTAACTATGTGCTTTTGTCAAGATCTAGATAATTGGTCCATAAAATTGGTTGATATATTTAAAAAATCTTTGTTGCTGTATATATTTCCCTGTCATTTTCCCCCACTTTTTACTTGCATAGTATTATTTGTTGAAGGAAGTTTGTCTTGGTTTTTGTCTTCTGTAGCTGGCTGATTACATCTGCAGTGCAGTTTAACCTGTTTTTCTGCCCAGCTGTACATAGATACTTGAATACTTTGTTCAAAATCAGGGTTAAATTTTCTTTTTTTTTTTTCCTTCCTTCCTTCCTGCCTGCCTGCCTGCCTGCCTGCCTGCCTGCCTGCCTTCCTTCCTTCCTTCCTTCCCCTCTCTCTCTCTCTCTCTCTCTCTCTCTCTCTCTCTCTCTCTCTCTCTTTTTCTGTTTTCTTTCTTTTTTGGAGGGATAGGTCTTAATCAGAGTGGGGGATTTGAAGATAATGACGGTCATGCCTTGGGTGAATGATTGTTATTTCAGGAGATATACAATGTCTGGGTGCCAAAATCTGTTAATTCTTTAAACGTTTTAGTTCCAGCATTTCATTCATTATTTTTTGGCTGGAATATTTTTTTTTTGTTGTTGTTGTTTTTTTGTACCAGGGATCGAACTCACAGCCTTGTGCTTGCCAGGCAGGCACTTAAGCCACTGAGCCAAATCCCCGGCAGCATGGAATATTTTCATAAAGAAACTTCCTCTCATCTATTTCCTTCCCATAAAGACTCAAAGGAAAGGCAAGCTAAACTCTTGAATCCTTTTCTATTTATTTTCAAAGTAACATATTCTGTTAGCCGACAGCTAGGTTTCCTTGTTATCATTGTGAACTCAGAGATCTAAACATAGTTTTTTGTTGCATTCCATTGTTCCTGTGACAACTTCTTTCAGTTGGCTTCTGTATCTTTTTGATACAGTCCTAGTAGTCTTTGAGAGTGTCCTTGCTATCATGTGACGTGATGGCTGTGGATCTTATTGTGCCTACATTTTCTCAACTAGCCCTGGTTCCAAATGATATTTGCAGATCATAGACTAGAAATTATTACTGCTGGTTTGATTATTGTTTTCTAGGTTTTTTTTTAGTGAACAGGTAATGACTTCATATTGATGCTGCTTTTCAAATTCAGAAAAATAATATTTCTGTTTTTATTTTTTCCTTATGCAGAAACTTGATTCTCATAAGCAGTGAGGGTGAATCTTTTAGAGCTTTCAGTGATAACAAACAGCCCACTGAGGCATGCGTGCCATAGGTTTGCCTCCACTGAACCTGTTCCTTATCCCATGTTACATAACAATTTTAGAGTAATAATAACCTTACCTTCAACAATATGATTACTGAAGCATGCATTAAATACTTTTTTTTAATTGGTACCAGGGGTCGAACTCATGACCACGCACTTGCAAGGCAGGCGCTTACGCCACTGAGCTAAATCCCCAGCCCTATTAAATACTTCTTGTGTAATGCCCCCCCCCCCAACCAGGTTATTTTTCACTAAGACTCTTGAGACTATTTTCAAACTGTAGGCATTTTTGGATCGTCTTTGAAACCTGCATTTCTACTTTGTTTTAAAAATTTTATCAGTATATTCCTTTATACTTAATTAGAAATTAGGTAGGTCTTCTGGTGTCCAGTCAAATCACTAGGAATTAGTCTAGAATTCTTGAGTTGCTGACACTTTAAGTTAAGGGTTATTATGATAAATGATTTTACACTGATTATCTGTTTGTGTTTTGCTGAAGTTTGTTGATCTGGAAAATCTGTATTCTCTAAGCTAAAATTCTGATTTGTAGAAAGTAAAAATGGTGGTATGTGTATTTGAAGAAGCACAATCATAAGGATTGCTTAGTCCAGTGAATGAATTATACTATGAAAGCAATGTCATCTTTCATGAAAATACTGAAAACTGGTGCCTCAAAATTTACTCTGTAGTTTATAATTTGTTCATAATTTTAAAATTTTGGTAAGGAATGCAGTTTTCAGTAACTACTGGAAAATGAAGAATTTTTTCTTACTACTATTTCTGAAATGATTAAGTAAAAACTTAGATGTGGCGATGCACATATCGATAATATTAAGTAAACTTGATATAATGGAAGGATATGGTTTTATGAGGTACATGTGCATTAACTCACTTATTCTTCACAGGAACTCCAGAGGTGAGACTGATTATTATCTTTCTTGTAGAGACAAGGAAACTTGCCCCAGGTCAACTAACCAAGTGACAGAGCTAGTCTGTGACCTAAGATGGCTTGTGTCAAAGTGTGTGCTGTTAATTTTTTTTATTTTTTGGTACCAGGGATTGAACTCAGGACCTTGCCCTTGCCAGGCAAGTGCCTATGTTCCTGAGCTATTTCCTGGCAATGCCGTTAAATTTGTACCTTTCAGGAACAACTTTGACAAAAGACAGTGAGGCGCAAGACAATTGATTCTATAAGGCATTAGGGTAAATAGCTGATAAAAGAATCTGTCTTTTGTTACCTGGGTTATTAGGTTTATTTAAGGTCTTCTTTGTTGGGTCAACTTTGTTTTTACTTAGAAAATACGTTAATGAAGTTGTAAGTGATCTCAATGTGTGTGAACTTCTTTTGAGCAGCTGGTCTGTACAAAGTCAGCCAATCTGGGTCTTAATTTTCTTCTCTATAAAAACTGAATTTGGTACTCTTAGAAACTTTCTTATTGAGGCTTATATATGATTTGTGAATACTATGTTTTTGGATCTTTTTTTCTTTTTATTGGTACATTTTAGATATACACAGTGATAACATTTATCATAGGAAATTTATACCTGTACATGGTATATCTTGCTTCTTTTTATCTTTATTCTTCTCCCCTGTGTTTTTGGGTCTTAAAAAAAATTGCTTATTTCTGTGGTTCATTAATAGCTTGTTAAAAATTGTAAGAGTAATTTTTATTATAGAAATTTTTGAGAAAGAAAACCACAGACGTCTTTTCTCTTTTTAAACCTGAAGAAACTGACAGTTAACATGTTGTCATACTTTTTCAGTATTTTCTAAGTATTTTTTAGTGTATGTATACATAACCAGTGTTACTTTTTTAAACATTGTATAATGAGAAATCCTCTGAAAATTTCCAAAACATTAAAATGGATGCAGATACTCTATTGGTTAGCTGTTCTAAAAGTGTGATTCTTTGATTATTTTGAGGTCTTCATTTGTGTTTATCATTATTTGCTCTTATTACTTAGTGATTTTTCTCAGAATAAACTCTTAGTAGATTAAAGACTACTTATTAAAATTTGTAGTTTATTATTGTTAAAATTTTTGTTATCTTAAAGGGTTAGTATCAGTTTGATAATAGTCTTTTTTTCTCAGAACAAAGCTCTGGTTTTTCCCTTTTCTCTTTTTTTTTGTTTTTTGGGTACTGGAAATTGAACTCAGGACTTTGCACAGATGCTGTGCTGCTGAGCTGTATCCCTGGACCCTCCCTTCTTTCCCCCTCCCCCATCCCAGTTGTTCGTTAGCTGAGATAATTGTACTGCTCATTCTATTAGTTCAAAAGAACAGTTAATGTTTACATTGCTTGATCAGTTTTGCATGCCTGTACCTGGTAATCTGAGCAACTATTTTGAAGACAACAATATGCAATATAATAACCATTGTTAACTTCCTATCATCTTGTTCTGAAATTCTGTATTTTTAAAAAATTTTTTTTTTTAATCTTTTTTTTTTCTTTTTTTCTGGTACTAGGGATCAAACTCACAACCTTGCGCTTGCTAGGCAGGTGCTTACCACAAAAAAAAAAAAAAAACAAACAAACAAAAAAAACCTCTTAACTAGAACTGAAGGGAATATTACTTGGAGAGAAACAAAAGTACGCTAACCTATGCAAGGATGTTTTTCATTAGAAAAATCTACCAGAATCTGTTCTGGGATCAGTACTCATTGGTTCCTGAGTATTCCTCAGTTTTATTAGTGCTATTGGAGAAAAGCTAGAATGTGTGCCAAAGAAGCAGAAGACACTTGAGTTGATTATGTTCTTTCTAAAGAGTCAGAGAGGTGAATGGATATTATAAATAAAAGATGTTTAGCCATGAGAACTGCCATGGAATATTTCTGTGACTGTTCATTTTCTTTAGCAACTCCTGCTCCCAAGGTGCCTTAAGGTACCAGAATAATGTGGAACATCTACCCAAGAGTTAGCCTAACTGTTGGGATTCTTTAGACTTTCTTGTAATATCTTTGAGACTTATGAAAAAACCTTTCTGGGGCCAATTGTGATTGGTCTAATGTTTGGAAATTCTTTTTAGGCAAAGGGGCTGATCTGAGTAAGCCTCCATGTCGAAAAGCCAAGGAAATCCGTAAAGAAAGGAAAATGTTAAAACTCATGCAGCAAAACCCAGCTGGAGAATTTGAGGGTTTCCAGGCTCAAGGTCAGGCACCGTCTTCGTTCCCACCAAAGGCTAAATCCAACCATCCCAAATCACTTGAAGATTTACTATTTGAATCTTTACCAGAGAATGCATCACACAAGTTAGAGGTACTTTGAAGGGTTTTTTTATTTTGTCTTCTATTGGGTACTTTGTTTAATTCCTTTGACGCTATACTCACTGGTTAATATTTGTAATTTAAGTAAGAAATAAAAGGGAATTGAGTATAGTAGTGTTTGTATTTATTAAGTTAACCGCTATTTTAAAAACATTATTTTAAAGAGAAGAAGAATAAAACAAAATTTCAAAATACAACAATTATTGTTTTTAAAAGTGTTCTTTGAGAATACTTTAGGGAACTGGCTATTAAAGCTGTGAAAACAAGTTTTAACATGTTATTAAGGAGGGTGCTCTGGCTTTGTGTATCCCTTGGTTGAAGTTAATTAGTTAAAACAAGAAAGATAGGGGCTGGGGATTTAGCTCAGCGGCATAAGCGCCTGCCTTGCAAGCACGCGGTTCTGAGTTTGATCCCCGGTACCAATAAAAAAACCCCAGGAAAGATAATCTTTAAAATTTCATTTTAGTAATTTACATAGATAGTAAAAGAGAGTCGATCATACTAGGCAAAGTGCTGTTTTATCCATTATAAAATTCTGATAGTGATGAAGGCAGCAGCCCCTGTTACAGATGAAAACCAGCATTTGGGAATTAACTGAATCATTATGTTATAGTACTAAAATTCTTTCTCATGAAGTACTTCCAACAAATTTAGGCATAATACAAATATTTTTAAAGCTTTTTTTCCCCAAACTTATTTGCATTTCTAGGTCAAATCCAAATTCCTCAATATTAATTTTGTACATGTAAAATTCTTCTCAGCTGGGTGAAGTGATGCATATTTGTAATCTCAGCTATTTGGGAGGCCGAGACGGGAGAATTGCAAGGTCCTTGCCAGCTTGGGAAAGACCCTCTCTCTCAAAAAAATATTCCTTTCTAAACCATTAGCCATAATGATTTTGTCATATTTTCATACCTGATAAGAAACTAGTCAACTTTTGATTATATAGTTAAGTATCATCTAAGAATACCTTTTAATGTTATACATAAAATAAAAATTAACTTTGATATATTCTAAACCTTCAGAAAAAAATATATATCAGACATAGATTTTATTTTAACAACTATTTAGTTTTGTTTTGGTTTTTTTTTTGGTACCGGGGATCGTACTCATGACCTACCGCTTGCCAGGCAGGCACTTAAGCCACTGAGCTAAATCCCTGGCCCTATGAAGAGGTTTTTATCTTTTAATGACAAATAGGTATTCAGGGCATCATCAGCACCTTTCTTGACAATTCTAAGGCAAAAGGCACAAACTTTTATTTTTTTAATGCAGTGTGACTCAGGATGTGTAGAGGTTCATTATCTACTGGGTGTCACTCTTTGTTTATAGAAGAATTTGTTGATGGCACACGGAAAATTTCCATTGTGCCTTTATTATATTACATTTAATTTTATTTCACTAATACATTTTAACTGTTTAGTAAATGATTAATGTGTTAAATATGTGTTAACCATTACTCTGTGCAGTCACTACTTTTAACTCATCCTCATTTTATATATGAAAGAACCAGTTTACATGAGGTTAATTTGCTTAGCAAAGATGATGACATCCTAAGATTGAACATAGGAAATCAAACTTCGGACTCTTCATTTTAAAATATGCTGTGAAATAAGAACATGCTGTGAGGGTTGTCTTTTTTACTTACAAAGTTGTAAGTTTAGAGTTACTAATAATGAAAGTGGCTGACAGAATCCCACTTTCAGTCTTTGATTGATAGTGAGTTATATGCTATTAAAATTAAACAGTATGTATGGTTGTTCCATGACTGCTTCCTGGAAGTGTCCTGCCTGTTTATAATATAGGCAGGCCTATGTAATTCAGTCATCAGAAACAAGGCTTAGAGTTTGGGAGGAATCCTCCTTGGCCTTCCTTAAAAGTCTGTAAGTGGCAGAAAGTACTTTTATTAACTAACTTGTTTTTTACTGTTAAAATATTTTACTATTTGTTGAAATATCTTGGTTTTTGATTGGGAGTTACTGTTAATGTGTATTCCACAGAATGACTAAGTGAATAAATGAATGAATTAATGAACATTGTTTTTTAACTCCTTCTGAAGGTGAGGGTGGTGAGATCATCTCCACCAAGTTCTCAGTTCAAAGCCACATTTCAGGAGTCTTACCAGGTCTATAAACGTTACCAGATGGTTGTTCACAAGGACCCACCTGATAAACCAACTGTGAGCCAGGTCAGCAGGCCAATTATAATTTTTCTATGTAAACAGAACTTTCCCTTCCATTTGATATTGTATGAAACCTTGGTTTATTTTTGGTGCATTGTGTTCATATAAAATCTGCAGCACATCTGCATAGAGATAGGGCTGTGAGTTAATGGACATTCTGAAAGTGCAAATTTTACTTAGGGCCATGTTAAGTGCCAGTCACATGTAATTTCAAAGTGAAAAAGAACATGTAAAATTATCTTTATTTAAAATCACTATTTCTGGATGAATTTATCTGAAAGTGAATAGTAGAGCTGTAAATTAAAATATCTATGAGAAAATTTATATTTTCATGGTAAGCATACTTTGATGTGGCATGTTTTATTCATGTTCATAACAGCTGAATTATTCTTTATGACTATATTACCCACTCATAACTGAGCAGGACTAGAAAAGTAAGGCAGTAGAATGTTTTAATAGACATCCTTATATGCATTAAATTTCATAAATCAAATAACCCAAGACAAAGCTGGAAGGGAAAAGAACCTTAAAATGGTTAATATAAGTAAAGATTACAAAATTAGTGGCCATGACCACTATTAGCAACAGTATTAACTAGTGAGAGTTGACTAGAGAACCAGATAGATGGATAGAGGAAAAACTGTGTAAGTTATCATCATAAGCAAAGAAACTCCCCAGACAAACAAAACATTCTCCTGGCCCTTGTGGTCAGCCTTTTCTTTTCATTAGTACAAAGTTAGCACTCAGACTGTGTGCCAGTAAGCTCTTCCAAGATTTCTTTTCATGACATATTCCAGCACTGAGCTTTGGAAGTGGATTTGCGGAGATCTTACTCTAGCCTCACCTTCAGAAGCATATCTTTAGGTAGAGATGTTTCAATAGCATTTGCTTGTATTTTCCTTGCACTGAAGGTGAGGTTAGTCCCTGTCTCCTTTGAGGACCCAGAGTTCAAGTCGTCCTTCAGCCAGTCCTTTTCTTTATATGTCAAGTATCAAATGGCCATACACCAGGATCCACCTGATGAATGTGGGAAGACTGAGGTACTGTTGTTAAATGTTTTTTTTCTACTTGAGTAGGTTGTCTGTAAAGCATTTAATGCCATTTGCTTATCTTTTAAGTAGAGCTTATGCTCCTTTCAGTGTATATTACTGAACTTTTGTGAATACAAGTCATATATGTATTGAGCATTTTAAATCCTCCAGAAACAAGGACTGCAAATTCAGGATATGTTCTATGCAGTGTTTGATTGAAGGGGCTGAATATAACATATTTATAAGTTTTGTTGTCCAACCTAATTCAACAGACATTACTTAGTGCCCAGGACAAACTGAAGAGTCAGTCTTCAGGGAATTGATGATCAAATGGGAAAAACAGACCACTGAGTAAAAATAACACAAAATGAGTGGGAAAGAAATATGTTGCAATTTTTATATAGGCATCATTTAATAAGCATTTATTGGGGATCTGTATTCCCCAGAATGGGAATATCAAATGAATAAAACATTGCGTAACTGTCCGAGTGGAAAACTGTTGGAAGAAAGGTATCAATAGATGGAAAGGAATTGGTTTTTTTTTTTGGTCTTTTTTTTTTGAGTGGAAAACTGTTGGAAGAAAGGTATCAATAGATGGAAAGGAATTGGTTTTTTTTTTTTTGGTCTTTTTTTTTGGTACCGGGGATTGAACTCATGACCTTGTACTTGCCAGGCAGGCGCTTATGCCGCTGAGCTAAATCCCCAGCCTTTTTTTTGGTCTTTTGAGACAAGATCTCACTGTCCAGTTCAGGCTGGCCTTGAGCTCACTTTGTAGGCTGGTCTGGAACTTGTAACACTTCTCATGTAGTCAAAACGTTGTTATTGCTAAGATTTTGTATGTTATACTACTGTAAAATGACAGTCTTCTCACAGTGTTTGTCGTAATGTGTTTGTTCTCCAACAAAATGTTGAGTAGGCCTTGCTTGTTCATAAGGGTTTTTACATTCTCTCAGGAGTATTTTGCTCATTTTGTATTTCAGTGAGTCTTGATCACTGTTTTTTTTTAATAGTTACTGCTATAAGCTGTTGCTCCTTCTGTCTTGGAAGTAATTCTTGTTATATTAATTTGACTAGTATTAGAATTTGTTCCCTTTCTAATTCATGGTTTCTTAAGTGTTTAAGATTCTTACTGAGTGCTTACTGTGTGCCAGGTACTGTTGGAGAGGCAGTTGGTACAATTAGAAAATCATGAATAAATCATAGAAAGATCCTTTGCTCTTATGAAACTTACATGGTGGGGTATGGGTGGGGATGTCCGAGATGGTTGTTAAACAAAAGCATAATACAGTAGATTGTACAGTAAGCTAGGAGGGGAAATTATGGGAAAGTAGAGCTGCTGTAAAGGAGAATTAGTGGAAGTACTGGTTATTAAAGTCGATCACTAAATTTTGTTGTTAGTAAAGTTACAGTCAAGAAGAACGTGGGAAAAGGAACTTGATGGATTCTTCTTTGACTTGCGGACTACTATGTCAAACAGACACAGTAATTTTAAAAAGGAAAAGAAAGGAAATACCTTTTTGTTTCCTCATCTTAGCATTGTTTGCTTTTGGGGCTTTGTCTTTTATTGAATATCTGAAGTTCTGGAGTTATTGGTACCTCACTCAAGTTAAGGTATAAAGTAATATAATAATAACTCTTAGAGTTAATCTGTACATACGTTTTCCTTTTTTTATGTGATGGGGTCTTGCTATGGAGTTTAGACCAGCATTGAACTCACTGTGTAGCCCACGCTGGCTGTGAACTCATGGCAGTCCTGCTCCACCATCTGGAGTTACATATATTGTTTTTTGAACATTGAGGAATGAGACAAGGAACTGGAAATCAAGTGTCAAGTGGAATATCTGGCATGAACTAGGTGATGATTCTTAGTGAACGACCTATCTGAGAACAAATATGGCCCGTGATGTTATTTGGGTTGGACAGTATGAAGGTGATAGCAGTTAAGATGCCTTACGTTTTGGGTCATGATATGAAGGCTGAGTAGCAGTAAGGGTAATAACATGAGCAATGACCAGTATTTCTGCCTTAAATCTCAGCTTTCTCACTTACTTATTACTTCTGTACTTTAAACAAGTCAGTAATTCCTCAACTTTTTTAAAATTTCAGGTTCCTCATTTGTAAATATGGGTGGTGGTGTTGGGATACTGCAAAAGGGTTTGTTGTAAGAATTAAATAAGATCGTACTTCTAAAGGTCTTTGGTGAAATAATCATTCACTAAACTTTAATTTCCTAGGGTGTGGATAGTAATATGCCGTTAAGGAAGCCCTGAGGTCAAGAGCAAGTAAATGATACTTCTGGACTACCTAGCCTGCATTTATCAATGCAGTCATGTTTTTGTTTCATTTTAATTCATTTATTTGTTTGAATTAAAGATGTTAATCATAGATGAATCATAGATGTTAAATTAGAAAATTTGAGTTAGTCCTTTCAAAGAAAAAAGCAGTTTGGTTGATTGCTATGTAATTTCAGTCATTAAAATAAAAATTTATAATATTTTGATTCATCCCATTATACCACATAAAACTTATAAAACATTATTTGTGAAGATGTGTATATGTATTTTTTAACTGCTTTATTTAGGACTGGAGTTAAAGAGTAGGTGCTTCTTCAGTCTGATGGTAGAGTGTTCTGCTTCTATGTGAAGTAGATCTCTCCTTTTGTTTTTGTTTTGTTTTTGTTATGTTATATTTTACCTACCCCCTTCAGTACTGGGGATTGAACCCAGGGCTCTCGCACTGAGCTATATTTCCAACCTTTTAAATTTTTATTTTTTTTTGGACACAGTTTCATTTAAGTCATGAAGTTGCTCAGGCAGGACTCAGACTTGAGATTCACCTGCCTCATAGGTCTCTCCTTCTGATGAGTTAGTTATTTTGGATTACCCAAATCAGAGGCATACGTGTGCTCACTGCACCACTAAAACATGTTTCTCTGGAGTCTAAAGAAATAGGCAAGGGCCAGGAATACAGTTCAGTGGCACGGTGCCTGCCTGGCAAATGTGGGGTCCTGAGTTTGATTCCTGGTACAAACCCCCCCCCCAAAACAAAAAACAGTGCCCAGAACAGTGCCTGGAATGGACTAGATTGCCATGGGCACGGCTTCAAAAAATGAACTGTTGAGTTAAATGACCTGGACACCTGGACTGACAACTCAGGTGTTGCCAAATTTTAAACTACTTGGGAAAAAAATAGTGTTGTTGAAAATTGTCACATGAAGCAGAGAGGAAAATTCCAATAAATCATGTTAAAAGCTCTTGACAATTATCATCCTATGTTAAGTAAAAGCTGCTTTTAATATTTTTTTTTGTTCTGGGAATTGAACTCAGAACCTTGCACTTGCCAGGCAGGCGCTTGTGACGCTATGTTCCCAGCCTGTTTTTAATTTCTTGAGTCAAAAGTATTGAGAAATTTACCTGCAAGGAGTTAAGCATGTTTTAGTAAGTGCAAAGCTCGTGTGAGAGGAATAATCTTACTATGAATACCATTTTTCTTTAGCTTTTGTATTTTAGGTCTGTTTTTTCCATTAAATCTGAGGAACGTCAAGTTTTATGGCTCCCCTGGTGATGACTTGACAGATGAACACCACCATCTATAGGTGACTAAGTCTAACTAAGGAGAGTTTGAGTGTTTTATATGCCAGATAATTTTAGGTAACCACTTGCCTGATTAAAAAGTAGCTGATTTTCTTCTAGTTAGCAGTAAGTTATTATATATATATATATATATATATATATATAGAGAGAGAGAGAGAGAGAGAGAGAGAGAGAGAGAGAGTTACGCAGTTAGCTGTAAAGAAAAAATATATATGAATGATTATTTATCCAGAACATAGTTCTGCCTTTAAAATGTGTAAAAGCAGTGAATATATATTTGTCTCTCTCTGCCTCCCTTTCTTCCTTCCTCCTTTTTCCCTCTCCCCGTCTCTCACATCATGCCAGATGCATATATTTCCAGTAACTGTTAGCATCAGCGTTTGAATATTTTCAACATTAATGTAAATCTATGAAAAGAAGCTTAAAAAGCATTTTAAAGTTCATTTTATTTGTTAGATAAAGGGTGCAAAAAATGTGTTACTTATCTATGTGTCTTCCTACCACAATGGCAAGGCCAGTGGTGCAAACCTGTGGCACAGTGTCGTGGCTTAGCTGTTTGTTAACGCTGAAAGCTCTGAAAGGTACATATCATATGTATGTGACATAGCTGTATCTGTATCTATCTATCTATCTATCTATCTATCTATATGGAGAGAGACAGACAGAGAACACACCTGGAGAGGTGAATAAATGAGTTAATTTACAAGACAGTGTTTCTGAGCCTAACATACAGAATATCAGCTAGGGAAAGTGGTTTGACTGAAATTATTTTACAGATAACTGAGGCCCAGTAACTTAAGTGTCTCAAGTAGAAGGAGCCAGTGAGATTCTGGACTGTTCTTTCTACTGGCAAAAAAGGAGACAATATTGCCTTAGAAGACAGTTTTAAATACATTAAAATGTAAATAAGAGTTTGTCGTCATATTTTAAGGAGCATCAAAGCCCGATATTTTGTCTGATGTCTAGGTATACTCAGAAGAGACCGTGTAAGTGATGAGTCCTTTTAGCTACATTGCTAACAGATGGCATACAGTATATCTGTTTTGAAACAAAACAAAAAAAGGCACCTGTCTGAGAAGTGCAAGGTCCTGAGTTTGATTCCCGGTTCCAAAAAAAAAAAAAAAGAATTCAGAGCATCACCTGAATCATTTGCCCTCTCATTCCCCACTAATAGGATAGAGAAGATCTTAGTTCTTAAATATTTAACTAAGACTTTGACTTTCTGTTAAGTACAGATTTAATTCTTACTGTCTTGACAAAAAGCTTTTGAAATGAGTGTTAGCTGTGTCTTTAGGTTACTTTCAAAGGCTTCATGTTTTGCAGTGTGTGAAACAATGAATGTATTTATTTTGTGGAGTCAAATTAATTTCTAAGAAATGTATATTTATGACATTTTTAACATAAAAATTTTTCACTGCCTGAAAATATCTTAACTTAAAAATAGTATAAATGTATATCAAAAAGGGTAGGAGGATGGGAAGGGAATCTAAAATGTTACTTATGTAATTTAGGGTGGATAGATGTGTTTTTTTGTTTTTGTTTTGTACTAGGGATCGAACTCATGCCCTCACATTTGCCAGGCAAACACTTGTGCCGCTGAGCTAAATCCCCAGCCCTTACTTATATAATTTAGAATCTTAACTAAATTAAGATTTAGATTAATACTCAGGAAATTCTAAATAAAGACTTTCTGGCTTATTAAAATCAACCTGTCCTTTGATAATTTTTAACAAACCTAATACCATGCAATAAATGAAAGGTCAAGGAAATGTGACCAGTAGAAGTATTTTGTTAATGAAAGAAAATTTTGGATGATTGATATTAGCAGTTACAAGACTTGGAATTCCACTTTGACAAATAGAGATAACTCTTTGGTGTTCTTTGGTTTAGGAATTTTTGTTTTGTTTTAGTTTTTTGAAACAAGGTCTTACTATGTAGTTCAGGCTGGTCTCAAACTCTCAGCAGCCTTCTCTGCCTCAGCTTCTTGTGTGCCAGTATGACAGGCATGCGCCACCACACCTGCCTGACTAGAAAAAAATTTTAAAAGGTGGCTTATCTTCACAGATACTCCCTTTTGATGTTCAGTGTTTCCCCTTTTATTTGGATATTGGAATATAAGTATGGTTCCTTGTAAAATAGAAGGCCTTTCAGGAATTTAATGAATTTGTTTAAATATTTTATATTACTGAGATAAAATAATTGATTATAGTCTCATTGACGTCTTTTGACAAAATTAGAAGTGTGTGTTTCTCTCTTTTTTTTTGGTACTGGGGATTGAACTCTGCGCTTATCAGGCAAGCACTTAAGCCACTGAGCTAAATCCCCAGCCCCTGAAGTGTGTGTTTCTCAATGCTTCTCCCTCTTCTCTTCTCCTAAATTTTCATGGTTAATAACAAGTCTTGGGAAAAGAACGAACTTAACTAAGTGCAATAGATAGGGGTCCAGCAAAAACTTTCTTAGCAAACTTTGGTAAGTAACGAGTGCTTCTTTGGAAGCAACAAGGAGGTGTGTGAAATAAGCTGGCAGTGACCTGGAGAGTGATAGTAGCAGGTGTAGCAGTGAGATGCTACTGTAAGAAAAGCAGGAAGATCAGCAGCCATGGTACATGAGTGTTGGTCTGTTTCCTTATTTTCTTTTTAGGAGCTTAAAGGATTTAACAACTGCTACTTAGACCATTTATTCACAGACTCAACATAGACTGTTAATCCTTATGTTGTTTTTAAAAATTTAAGATAAGATGGTTAATTGATAGTTACTTTTTTAAAACAAGTTTTATCAAGTGAATCACATTAACAATTGTTAATATTGTCAAAGAATATTACCTGTTTAAGTTTGAAAAGCCAACTGTCTAGCAGGCTAGTCCTATTTTCAACTAGATTAAGTTAAGAAATAATCTTTAAAATGAATAGGTCAAGAATGTGACTGTTTCCAGTTATTTCTGGAATGGCCAACTGCGTTGTTATCTGTAAAATCAGTAAGATATTTTCAAAACATGCTAAAATTTTTATTTTCTTAATATTATTCTTGAACAGAATCTCTATATAAATTATACCCATTATTTATTTACTGGTTATGTTAGTGGAGCTATGTTAAAAAACAGTATTGAGGTATTATAGTTTTTTTTTTTTTTTTTTTGAGACAAGGTCTAACTATGTAGTTTAGGTGTCTGGGCTGGTTTTGAACGTACAGCGTAGCCTATGTTGATCTTGAACTTGTGGCAGTCCTCTTGCCTCAGCCTCCTAAGTGCTAGAATTACAAGCATGTACCATCATGCTTGGTCTCTTTTTTTTTTTTTAAAGATTTTTTTTTTTAGTAGTTTTACCTTCACAGCAGCATTGACACAGTCTTTTCTTACCCCGATGAGGAAATGTTTGTTATAAGACGTACTTTTGCTGCATTGTATATGAAAAATGTATTTTGTGGTCATGTTTGCTTTTTTATATATTTTTTAAGTGAATAGTATTTGTACTGAATATAATGGGTACAATGATGAGAGATCCACCACCTAACTAGCTGAAGTAAAACGTGGAATCTTTTTCATTTTATTAGAATAATGTGAATATACATCTTGTTATTTGTTGCTGTGTTTTTGCAGTTTCAGGATTAAAAACTTCCATGTATTTTATAGTTGCCAGTTCAAACAAGACAAGAATTTTTTGCTTTTTTTGAAGAAGCTATAACATAAATGTTGCTTATACATGTGCCAAAGATGTATATAAATTAATGGGACTCCAAGGAGATATTAGTTTTCTTAGGCAATATTTATACACTTTTCTTTTGTAATTTGAAGTAACTTCTGTCTTCATTTGTCCATCAATATCAATTGCCACTGATTAAATGCCACTTATAAATTCAAAAGTATGGATGTAGCGTGGTCAAAGTGCTTATGTAGGACGTAGTGCATGGAAACTGTACAGTATCAAATATCTGATTTATAAAGTAGAAGTTCATCAGGCTTCATTTTTATCTTTGGTAAATTACCTAGTGTTTGAGCTGGCTCTTTTTACTCTTGAGAGGAAGGGTAGCAATTATTTTTTGGACTATTATAGAAGAAAAAGTTGCATTTTCAATTTCTCTAAAATTACTTGTTTGATATCAATATAATTAAATATTAGTATTTTGGTATATCTTGCACTTTCAGAAAGTTCTTTTAACAGTTAATAATAGAATTGCATATTGTTATTTAAAAAAAATATCTTAGTCTCTCTATATTTTAGTATGTCACCCAGTGCCTAGCTGATACTAATTAGTTTTGTATATTTAACAAGCACTAGTGATATTTTAGGAGTGTATTTACTAAGTTTTGGGGAGGGTGCATCTGGTATGTTTTTAAATATGGGAAACTTAAAACATTCACAAAGTAGAGATTATCATGTAATGAGCCCTCATATATTTATCACCTACCCTCAGGGTTGGCATCATGGACAATGTTCTAGTTAAACACTCCCCCATTACTTCCCTCCACTTTCCCCCTTATGTAGAAGGAAATCCCAGGTATCATAGAATGTAAATTATTTGTATTCTTCGTATGTGCTAACCAGCTTTGTTTTGGAGAGGAAGTTCAAGAATGCTTGGCAACAGAATAGTTAATTTTTGATTAGAGAGATAAAGAATTTATATGGTTCAGGTATTTTATTGCAGTAAATCTCAAAGGATATGAAATGTTAATCCTGGAAATCTATGAAAACATTGTGAATTACTACCCTGTATATGTATGAAGTGATGTGATAGTCTTTGTTTCAGAGCTAATCCGTGGTTTGCTTTGTCATTTGTTCACCCTGTCATCCCCCACCCGTTTCTTTATTTAAATGGTAAGGGACAAATACCACATCACATTTAGATGTGGGTAGTGTTCTTTAAGCAAGAGAAAGCAAGAGAAAGTTGAAGGAGAAAGGGATGTAGTGAGTGAGAGGGAGAGAAGAAAAAGGGGGAGAAAGGAGAGAAGAGGGTTATGGAACTGAGCAAAGAGGGAACGCAAACCGGGATAAACATAAGAGCAGGAGTGCCAAATTGTAGAGATAAAACTTCTCTTTCTCTCACTTTCCTCTTGATCTTGATCTTTTGCATGGCCTTTTTTTTTGGTCCTTCCTATAGTTTATATCTTTCTTGCTATTAAGTTTGCCTGTGGCATTTAGGGTCAAGAAGATTGCTGATTCCTCCTTCAAAGGGTGTTTTTATGATACAAAGATTTAAGACAAAACTTTACAAAATGCATGTGTTAATGACTAATTGTGCTTTATGCTTTATGTACCCTTTTTTTTTTTTTGTACCAGGGATCGAACTCATGACCTTGTGCTTGCTGAGCAGGCACTGTGCTGCTGAGCTATCTCCCTGGCCCTTTATTTGCTTTCATCCAGATATTTAGGCATGTTTCTTTAAACTAATGGTTGAGTATCTACTGTAGGCTGATAAACCTTTCTATATTCTTTGGATAAATTATACAGTATAATGAAATGTAATATGAAAATATTAATTTTATATAAAATTTTGGTTTTGCTTTAGATGCTTTTACTAGAAAATTATATAGTAATTTTTTCTTTTTTCTTTATGTTCTCTTTTACTGGATGAAATGATTGCATTCAAATTTGACTCTACAGTTCACAAGATTCCTTTGCAATTCACCTTTGGAGGTAAGAATTTACGTATTAACCTTAATACTAGAATAGCTGATTAAACATCACTGTTGGTTTTTTTCTTTAAGCATTTATTTGATGATTTAAGAGTGATGACTGACACATATTTTTCAGTATTAGTAATGGGATGAACAAAGCCCTTTTTGGTAAAATTTTCTAGAAGTAAGGCTGTTGTATTTCTGTTACTCCCATAACTAGTTTGTTTAACTCTGTATAAATTATCCTCATGTTAAAAGAGAGCCAGAGAAAGCACAGGGAATTTTGACTTGGTTTGGGAGGCCGTTTCAAAACCCACGAAGTGACTGGAGAGGAACATCTGTTGGAGCACAGGCACTGCCCTGGGCACTTCATTCTCTTTTCATTTAATCCTCATCTTCATTTTCAATATAGAAACAAAAATTCAGTGATAAAATTGTGAGATAAAGAGCAGCCGTTACAGAACCAGATGTTACTGTGAGCTGTGGTTGCAGAACTTGTAGATAATTGGCAAGAGTGGGAAGAAAAGGCAGAGAAGGGAAGGAAACAGTGTGAAGAGGTGATTAGACTTAGTGCCAAATTTGAGTTTAAGAGCATGTTTTTGCTTATTAGCCTTGTGACACTGGGCAGTCACAACTTCTCTGAGCCTCCGTTTTCTTATCTTTAAAATTCACGCAACAATTCCTACCTGTCAAATAAGGCAAGTGAAACTGCCTCATGGAAACAAGTGTGAACTATGCTATGGAGACCCTGTAACACACGTTCTCATGGTTTCTTAGTTGTCTTTCTTCTGTTCTTCCCTTTGCGTCTCTTGTTTATTTCACTTTAAGCTCCATTTCCCCATTCCAGTGAGTTCAAATCATGCTCCTCTTCAGCATTAAGCTCAATAGTATGTCCTCTGTGAGCTCATCCTGAACCTCTCTACACACAGGCAGTTCCTATGTATGTTTCTATAGCCTTGTGTTCATTTGATTATTGAAACTGTTGTTGGCCAGATTGAGTGGAGGGGAGAAAGAGACAAGCCCACAGAGGCTGGTACCATCTGGGTTTGGTCACATTTTCTAACCATCTAGTGTCTAGGAGACAGTAAATGATACAGTGGGAAGATTCTGGGCTTTGACATAAGAGACATTTAGATGGCCCATGTGCAAGTTATTTGATTCTTCTGAACCGCTATTTTCTAATCTAAAAACAGAGAAAATCCTTACAAGGTCATTAAACTTAAGTGAGGTGACTTACGGCAAATGTTGAAACAGTGCCTCAAAAATAGAATTTTAAGTAGAGTTAGATGTAAAGGAAAACCCAGTCCAGAAGAAACTTGTATAAATTTGTAATTTTCTCTTTAGTTTCTAACTGTAGAAGGAAGTTTGCAGAAGAAAGAATGAAAAAAACTAATTTGATGATTAAAGCTTCACAGTTTTGTACATGTAAATAAATATAGTTAAATGGCATCTTGGGGGAAAGTATGATAAAAGTCTTATTATATTGACTATAATGACCTTTGGAATCAATAAAAATAACTTTCTTTTACACAGAATTTGGTTGGATTTTACCAAGTAGTTGATGAGATAAAAAGTACAAGAAGTAATCAATATATTTTAAAAGTTTAACCCTATTCGTAATCAAAGAAATGTAATTTAAAATAATAGTTACATATAATTTATTACCTGCCAAGATTTTTTTAAGTGGGAAGATGTGATGAAATGGGATGTTTATAAACTTCATCCTTTATAAAAGCAGGCTGTTGGGCCATATACATTAAAGGCTTTATATGCATTCATACCTTACAGCTAAATAATTCTGTTCTAAGAACCACTGCCAGAGAGATAATCAAAGGTGGAGACAGTACTTGTGTAATAATGTTTATTACACAACATTATTTATAATGATGAAAAATTGTAAGCAACCTAAATGTCTAACAGTAGTAAATGGGCAAATAAATCCTTACCAAACCACAAAATAGGACACTCTTCAGCCATTTAAATGAAAATTATGAGTGCATGAAACATCCCTCACCAAAAAAAGACTGTGTGTTCTCTTGAGTATATATTACTGAATAAATATAAAATCTCTTTGTTATATTAAGAAATAAAAGGGTGCAAAATTGTACATGCAAATCTCAATTTAAAGACAATTTAAATGCTCATAAATTAGTTGGGAGGAAGTTACACAATGGTAATATCAATTAAGAAATATTAAAAATCTTTTACTCTTCAAATAAAAGACCCACAATGGATTGAGGTGCATTGGTAGTTTTTGTTCATAGTTCTTGAAATCAGTGTTTGCAGATGTTAGGTAACTTTAACAGGAGCTTGTGTGACCAGGAATAAGGTTCCTAGCAGATGGCAGTTCAGAGTAAGTTGGCTTCCCTACACAGGGAGTCAGTAACAAGGCAGAGCTGGTGTCTTCCACTTGATGGGCAAGTTAATTAACAGTTTGACTTACAAATTGCAAAGCACTTCTAAGTAGAGCTCACCAGTAAAATTCTCTCTAATGTAAACTCAGTGAGAGAGGGCCCTGTTCACTTGTGTTTCCATTCTTAGTGTAATAAGTAGTACAAAGTAGGCACTGATTTAATAAATATTTGTTGGATGAGTGAAGGGACAAATTGATGAATGGCCTTGGGGTCAGGCTGAAAGCAGCAGTTATTTATTGATAATTAGGCAGGACTCAGCCAATAGTAGTCAAGGTGTAATATTTGTATTTTAATGAAGTTACTAACCTGTTTTTAAACTTTTATTTTTATTTTTCTCTTTAAAATTAAAAAAAAAAACAACAAAACAGTCACCTTCCCAGTTAGAGTGTTGCTTACTTGTGACTGAGAGCTTTGATTTTTGATCTTTGGATGTTCTTAGTTACAGATAGGGCTTGGGGTGTATCTGCTACATTAACAAGCAAATATCTTATTTTTAAATTGTGTCTTACTACTCTAGGTAATTATTCTAGTATATGTGTGGAAGCTTTAATCTTCGGTGAAAAATCGGAAAGTATCATGATAAAAATTTAGTGACAGTTTCATTTTCTGATAGCTTTCTCTACTTACGATTTGAAGGTGTATTTCACCTAAGTTGATCTTTTTTATTACTTGGTTTTTGGACATGGAGGAGAAAAATGATTTAAAGATGACCGATGCGCTTCTCTTTTTTTGGGTAGGAAATACTTGAAGTTTTTTCTGTTGCTATTTCTCTAACTTGGAATTGCACAGGGCCACCTGATAGCTTAGCAGATTCCCCAGTTCTCCTTCAGCACCCACTGAGCTCAGGATTCCTCCCATTCTTTGGCTACGACACAGTGCTTCACAGCTAAGCAGTAGAATATTGGAAGTCTCTGAATATTTAAATGTTTCATTAAACTTATATTTTAGCAAGGGAAGGAAATTACAAATGTGGAAGTTCCCAACACTTTCCCTAATTTTGAAGAAAAGAGAAATAATTCTGATAGAATAAACTGAGTCTTGCAGTTGAAAATGAAGCAGACTTTATACTTTACTTTGTCCCAGAAACCGTCTGTGAATGAACCATGTCCCTTTGTTATAAGCCCTAAAGTTAACTGCCACATGAATCTAATGAAATTGTCAGGTTATAGTAATTACATCAGTAATTTGATATGTTGTCATTTGAATGGACCATGTGTGGAGATCAGTTACTGCCCTCTGTGGGGCTGACCCTTTTACATTCCTGTAAGCTGAAGACTAATAGCGCTCATTAAGCTTTATGGGAGAAGAGCTTTTATCACCTCGTCAAGTCAGGCTACATATTTCCATTCTATTCCTAATTCTGTGTGGCTCTGTAGCTGCTGATGTGTACTCCCCTGCTACGTTTACATCGAACCTCTGCCTTACAGACATTTTTATTGACAGTTCCAAGTCTGAATTACATTTTGTGTGGCACCACTTACAGATGTCTTCAATTAAATGTAGATAAATAAAAGAGATTATATATCAGAGGCCAAAAGATTCTTGAAATTCTCTTCCAAGTCAGACTTTGCCAGCCAGTCCAGTGGAGTCGTCTCATTGTTGCTTTAAGGTGGAGAGTTACCCTGGAGGCATTTGTGGCAGATGTTAAACCTTGTGTGGATCTAGGTCACTTATTTAGGTTTTTCTTCAGGTATATATGTCTTTCTGTTCCTTCATTTCAGATCAGTGGAAATCTTTGTATTAATGATCATCATTACTCTTTGAGAGTTAACAGCTGTTGTATACAGGAACTGTACTTAGTACTTTTTGTACATTAATTCTTATAGAATGACAGCTACTTTTGTGTGTGTCATTGAGGTTCTAAACCAGGGCCACCCTACCACTGAGCTACATCCCTAGATCTTTTTTGAGACAAAGTCTTGCTAAATTTGCCTGGTAGGTCTTGAACTTACAATCCTCCTGTCTGAGTCTTCTTCTGAGTGCTGGGATTATAGGCCTGCCTCACTGTGACTGACAGAATAGCTACCCTTTATTGAAAAAGAATGAGAGACAGATTAGATTAGCTAGGTGCTCAGTAGCATAGTTACTAGCATGTGACAACAATAACAAGGTAGGAAGGAAGAAATGTAATGAATACTGCTGTAAAGTTCTTTTGTTATTGTTGTTGTTGTTTTTTTTGAGACAGGGTTTCTATGTGCAGTTCAGGCTGGCCCTGAACTCACTTTGTTGCCCAGGCTGGTCTCAAACTCACAGCAGTCCTCCTACCTCAGCCTCCTAAGTGCTGGGGATTACAGGTGTGTGTTACCAGGCCCCAGGCTGTAGAGTCTTTTCTTTCTTTCATTATTTTTTATTTCTGTTCTTAAATATTTATTTATTTACTTATTTTTGAGACAGGGTCTTGCTATGTAGTTCAGGCCAGCCTTGGACTCACTACGTAGCCCAGCCTGGTTTTGAATTCATAACAATCCTCCTGCTTCAGTCTCCCAAGTGCTGGAATTTACAGATGTGTGCCACCATGTTGGGCCGTAAGGTTTTTTGTTTGTTTATTTTTTGCGGCTGTAAGATTTCTACATTCCATGAAGAGATATAATATTGTTTGTAGGGAGACGCTGATGAGTTAAAGATGTATTTAGTAAACCCTAGAGCAGGCTATCTTGACCATGGCAGTATTGGCATCTTGGGCTGTATAGTTAGGTAAAAGGAGCTGTCCTGCACTCTGTAGGAAATTTAGCTGCATGTCTGCCTTCTGCCCACTAGATGCCAGTAGTACCTTCGTTTTTTCTTTCTTACATTGTGATAAAAAGTCTCCAGACTACCAAATGTCGTTAGGAGGCAAAATTGTTCCCTGTTGGGAACCTCTGTCCTAAACCAGCCTTTAAAAGGAAGGAAGGAAGAAAGAAAGAAGAGTTAATATAACATACAATGATAAAACATTTTCGGTGTAACAGATAATACGAAGGAAATGTGAACAAAAAACAAGTGTCATAAATAGAAAATAAATTGCAAGATAGTCCTCTTATATACAACCATAGTGATCATCATGTTAAGTACAAAGGGTTGAAATCAAAACTGTGGTGTGTAGAATTGCCATATACAATTCTATTTTTACACTGTCCAGAATAGTAGCCAGTGGTCAGACATAACTACTGAGGTGTTTAGGTGCTGAATTTGAAATTTTTTAAAGTTTCAATTAAATGTAAATATCTATAAGCTATCAGTGACTATACCGTCATACAGCAGGTCTAAATATTCTAAAGTCAGAGATACTCAGACTAGATAAAAGAAAAGAAGGGCCTATGAAGGCATAGAGAGATGAAAAGTAAAAGGCTAGAGTAAAATGATACCACATAAATACCAACTGTGAGAAGGTCGGTTAGCTCTCTTCATACCAGTATCATACAGAGTAGTCTGTAAGACAAAGAAGAGAGATGTGTCATAATGATAAAGAGGTCAGTTCATTTTAAGAAAACATAGTAACACAGAATGTGACCCATTAACTAACAGCTTCAAAAATGCAAGACTTAAAAACTAAAAGAACTAAAGAGAGAAATTGTAAATCCCCGGCCCTTTTTAATTTTTTTTTTTTTTGGTACTGGGGATCGAACTCACAACCTTGCGCTTGCCAGGCAGACACTTAAGCCACTGAGCTAAATCCCCAGCCCTGAAATTGTCAAATCTACAGAGGTAGCTGAAGACTCTAGGACAACTTTCTCAGTTGTTGAGAGAACGTTTAGACAGACTTGAACAATACTATTGCACAGTTTTACTTAATTGATGTCTATGAAACACTGTGCCTAACAATTGCAAAATATATATGCTTTTTAAGTACATAGGAAAGATTCACCAAAACAAATCATATTCTTGCTCTGGATCATCTTCTTATTTTTTATTTTTGGTACTGGGGATCGAGCTCATAACCTTGTATTTGCCAGACAGGCGCTTAGGCTGCTGAGCTAAATCCCTAGCCGCCCCCCCCCCTTTTTTTGGTTTTGTGAGATAGGATCTTGCTGTGTAGTTCAAGCTGGCTTTGAAGTCACTTTATAGCCCTGGTTGGCCTCAAACTCACAGCAGTCCTTTTTGCCTCAGCTTCCCGCGTGCTAAGATCACAGGCATGTGCCACCATGCCCGGTTGGGCTATCATAAAAATCTCAATAAATTGAAAAGGATTGAAATTGGAATTAAATTAGCATCAATAAAAAAGAATTCTTACAGCAGGATAATGCCAAAACAAACAACCTAATTTTAAAAGGGGCAAAAGATGTGATCAAGCATTTTTCCAAAGAAGTACGAGTGACTAATAAGCACATGAAAAGGGACTTAGCAAGCTGGGCATGGTGGTGTATGCTTGCAGTTTCAGCACTAGGAGGATTCCTGGGGGTTTGAAGCCAGCCTGAGCTACATAGTGAATTCAAGGCCAGCCTGAAATACATAGTGAGACCTTGTCACCAAAACAAAAAACAAAAAAAAAAAAAAAAGAAGAAGAAGAAGGAGAAGAAAGAGAAGAAGGAAAAGAAGGAGTAGGAGGAAGAGGAAAAAGAGGAGGAGGAAGAAGAGGAGGAGGAGGAGGAGGAAGAAGAAGAGGAGGAGGAAGAAGAGGAGAAGGAGAAGGAGAAGGAGAAGAAGAAGAAGAAGAAGAAGAAGAAAACATGCTTAAAATCATTGCATTAGGGAAAAGGAAATCAAAATCACAATGAGAAACCACTACAAACCTACTAAATGATTGTATAAACAATAACAAGTATTGGCAAGACATAATGAAATTAGACCTATCAAATATTGTGGGTGGGAATATAAAATGATACAACCATAATTCAGTTGTTTCTGAAGATATTAAAGTTACTATATGATCCAGATTTTCTAGTCCTAGAAATAATACCTGAGTGAATTGAAAATATGCATCCATATAATGACTTGTATATGAATGCTCATAATAGTATTATTCATAATTATCAAACACTGGGAAGAATTCCCATCTGTCAGCTGATGAGTGAATAAGTAAAATGCAGGAAATATAGTAGACTACTACCTTGCGATAAAAAGGAATAAATTACTGACACTTGCTACATGGATGAACCTTAAAGATATGCTGGGTGAAATAAACCAGACATAGGAGACTCCAGTCTGTGTTTCTGTTTATATGAGTTATTCAAAACAGAGAAGTTTATAGTCAGAAAGCAGATGAGTGGGTACCTGGGTTTAGGGGTAGAGTGGAGTGCTGACTGCATATGGACTTGGGATAATTTTAGGGAGTAACAAAAATGTTCCAAAATTGTACTGTGGTAGTTTTAGAATTCTACACGTGCTGCAAACCATAGAATTCTGTATTAAAATGGGTGATCTTATGATGTTACAGTGTATCAAGTTTTTCCTTACATTTTTAGAGTAGTGTATATTAGTTATAATGATTAATGGGTTTCATTTTGGCATATTTGTACATGTCGTTAACATACTGTAGTCATCCTCCTGTCTCCCCTTTCACTCCACTCGTCACTGTGGTTTTACACATTTCACTGTGCATAAAGTATTTTGATCATATTTGTGCCCTCTGTTACCTGCCTTTGCACTCTCTGTTCCTCATTTTTTCCTTCCTCTTGTTTAATAATTGTGTATCTCATTATCATTTTTAGTATCCCTTCTTTTAGTGTTTCAAAATACTGCAGAAAAGATCAATTTGACCCCTTGCTTCTTCCACTATGTCCCTAGTTGTGGTATGTTAAGCACAATTTTAATAGGTACCCAGATAATAATACTGTGTATTGAAATAGATTTTTTTTTTTTGGTACCAAGGATCGAACTCATGACCTCGCACTTGCCAGGCAGGCACTTAAGCCACTGAGCTAAATCCCCAGCCCCAAAACAGATCTGTTTTAATTAATATTTTAATAGGTTTTTGCTGGTATTCAGTATTAAATAATGTGAGCTATTAATGTTCTTGATAGCTTTGCAAATGCTCTTGCCATGTGTTCTGGGTTGGTTTTTTTTTTGAGTGGGAACATCTTGGCCTCTCACATAAAGCTCTTGAAAGACTGGGGAAGTGTGTGTGTGTGTGTGTGTGTGTGTGCGTGTGCGCGTGTGCTTGCGCGCATTGATTTGAAGAGGTGGCAGGGGAGGCGGGTGATACTATAGTCATTGTCTTTAAAGCCACAGACAGTATTTCTGTTGTTGATTGGGGAGAAGGACCACGTGGACTGTCTCTTGTCAGCTTACGTAATGTCATTGCTTGAGATGTTCCCTAGTTATTGAGTCATCTCTAGTGACTAGAATTTGGAAGGTTGTTAAAACTGGGTCTTGTAGGCGCTGAGGATTTAGCTCAGTGGCATAAGTACCTGTCTGGCAAGCGCGAGGTCGTGAGTTCCAAACCCCAAAAACCAAACAAGCAAAAGAACAAAAACAAAAAACGAAGTCTTGTAGAAAGGAAAGGAGCTACAGAGGTAGCATTGGAGAGATAAAGTGGACACAGGTTGCTCAAGAGAGCTCAGTTAGATTACTGAATGAGGAACACATTAAGAATTGGATGTCCAGAGAGCTGTGGAGAGGACTAAACTGCTGCTGAGTTTGGGCAGGTTTTATCTAGTCTCTGGTTTAATGCTTCATAGGCCCAGCTGTGTTTATAGGTCCAGAATTAGGACCAAGATAAATCATTAAAGGAGGAATAAATACAGAGAAGGGTTAGCAGTCTACTGTTGGTACTGAATTAACAGAAGTAGAAAGTGAGACTGAGACTTGATGCCTTGACGCACTGGTCAAAAGAGGAGGTACAGTTACCTTTTTTTTTTATAGTCGTGCATTTGGGAAACACCTGTGATTTTCAGGCTGAGTCTCATACTATGGAAATTGAGCAGGTTATTGACCCCAGTCAGCAGTTAGAGTTCTGGTGTAGTCATTGGGATTATTATTTAATTGCTTTCCCCTTTCCGTAGATTGAAAAACTTTTGAGCATTTTTCTTTTCTTTTCTTTTCTTTTCTTTTCTTTTCTTTTCTTTTCTTTTCTTTTCTTTTCTTTTCTCTTCTCTTCTCTTCTCTTCTCTTTTCTTTCTTTCTTTCTTTCTTTCTTTCTTTCTTTCTTTCTTTCTTTCTTTCTTTCTTTCTACTGGGGATTGAATTTACAACTTGGTGCTTGCAGGCAGGCACTTACACTGCTGACCTAAACCCCGGCCCTTTTGAGCATTTCTGACTGGGGCAGATGACTAGGCCAGTGGCAGAGGAATCAGTTGAACTGAAGATACTGCTTGTCTGCAGCTCACCTCAGTAAGTGGTGTGTTGAGCATCTTGTTTTTGTTGGCCAGAGCAGTAACCCCCAGGCTTGTTGTTGGTTAGTAGATGAATGAACTTATTTTCATTACTTTTTGGAAATCACATGATAGTTGAGACATTAAATAGAAAATGTATGTTTTATAAAGTGAAATTATAGCAACTGTGAGTCCTTTCCTGGAAACCAATCCTGTATGTTAAAAATACCAAAACCAAGTCTGAGAGTAAAACAAAGCATACTTAGAATAAAAAGCCACACATTAAATAGAAAAATGTCATAAATTACCTCACGGAAGGTTTTTCTCCACGAGTTTTCTTGCAGGAATTCATTTAAATTATCTTCTCGCTGGCTCAGTCTTCCTTTAGCAAGTAGTAGTATTCATCTTTACTCCAAGGACCTTTTTTAGCTGTGTTCAAAATAGGGGTCATCTTCCTTGACAGTTTTCATTGGCCATTAGTTGTGCATGAATGCTTCAGAGAATGTTTGAATAGTAAATCCTGGATGGATTAGTTTCCATGGGGACATCAGTCTTGTTTGATCTTGGCATTCATTGAGTTCTCATTCTAGGATGTCACTGTGGGATGTATTTTCCCCCATAAGAAAGATTGGAAAGGCAGGGGTCTAAAATTGGTCTGACATTAAATGAGGACTTGCCATAAGAATAGTCACTATTTTGGGTTCTAAGTAAGGCATTTGTTGCAGTGCTGAGTAAATACTTAGTAGTCTGTAGAATTGAGAAGTTTGAGATTCTGCTCCTTTTCTTTGTGAGCCATTTTGTACTCGATCTTAGCCAAAAGGCTGAGAAGTGATTGTGAGCCATTTTTATAGTTCTTTACTTAAAATCTTTTTATTTAAAATATTAAAAAGTCAGATTAAAGAAAATCACATGACAGATTAACATCTTGATATTTATCTATTTGTTCTACAGTTAAAATGCAGAAACAACTTCCTGTCTTATGTCACACTTACTACAATATATGCAACACTTCCTCAATTACCTAATGTTTCAACTAAATTTTATCATAGTGCTCCTAGTTTTAAGTTGTAAATGTTAGAGTAAACCCTTCTGCTTTCTTTAAAACATACATTCCTAAGTATTATGTTATTGAGAAATACATTGCTTTGTTCATCCTTTGGTTTTATAAATTACGAAAATCTTTTAATTCATTGTGTGGAATAGCCTGTTAATATATTGCATTTCTGTTTCATATGGTATACTACAGAAGCAGTATCCAATGAGAAAAGCACTGGATCAAAAGTTGGAAATTCTAGATTTTGGTTCTTTGTAGCATTTCCCTAAATTGTCTTTTAGACAGTGGGCAAGTCCCTTAATCACCTTTATTTTTTATTTTTATTTTTATTTTTTTTTATAATTTTATTTAAAGAGGAAAAAACAAAACAAAATAAAACAGAATAAAGGGTAGCAACCATACAGTATTCCAAGGAAAAAAGGAAAAGTACAACAATAAAACCTAAGAAATTATTACTTGACTAATTACATACTGACTTCTTGGAAATAGTTGTTCAAATTACAAAGTTAAAGCATGTAAAGT
>PVJX010002041.1:98373-133389 GCA_004027295.1 Dolichotis patagonum | reverse complement strand
AAGAATTTCTGAGGTCTGAAAAGGAGATAAGAGAAAAGGCAGAAAAAAAGGAAAACTGTTGCTGATGAAATTATGAAGTTTCAGAAAAGAGATTTACATAAACTTGAATTGAAAATTCTAGATAGCAAAGGAAAAATAAAAGGCAAAAAAACCCAAAGAAGATTAAAGGAAAAGGTTGAAAGTGATGTTAGTAGAGATCCTGCCAGGCTTTACAAACTCACTGAAGTTTGGGAAGTGCAGGCTCTGGGCTCTTTTATGTCCCACACAGGGCTATTCCAACCCGGAGACAGGGAATTCAGAGAAGAACATGAGATAATGGAATCGCTGTTCATTCCGATGGGAGTTCAGCATATTCAGTGACCCCAGCAGAGTGTGACTAACCATACTTTTTTAAGTATCACGAGCCTAGTTGGATTGATTATTGTAAGTTTCATGCCGCATCATCATTAATGGTTCCTGTTTGTACTAGGAGGGTATTTAGGGTATATTTTGGCCTATTATTACTATAAGAATTATTTATAGTTTATTTTTAAAACATTATCTATCTGATTACTCAAAGCATTTCAAAGATACTTTGTTTTTGTCATGGTATAGCAAAATAAATTGAGGCAGTGATAGAGAGGCATTTTTAAACCAGAATTTTGTAATTTTGTAACTTGGAAGTAAGTTAGCTTGAGTAACAAAAATGGCCTGTTTTTAAAAGGGTTATAAAATAATGTACTACTTTTTCTAAGTTTAACAGATTGGTAGTTTGTCAATAATTACATTGTTGTGTAATAAATATTTTGTATTTGAAGCATGCTTGTTTTAAATAGTGAGTATTTATTTAAAAAATCTACCTCACATATCCTATTAATTTTATCATTGCTGTCATCTTTTTGATTTTCTTCAACTATTCTAAATGTCCTGTCTAAATATCTAAATGTCTAAATGTCTAAATGTCTAAAGGAGACATAAAAAGAATTAAGATGTGTTATGTACATGTACCACCTCCCCAAGATTCGTGTCATTATTATGTACTGTAAATATGTACTAATAGAAATAAAATTTTTAAAAATTAAAAAATAAATTTTAAAAAAGCTTGAATGTGTTGTTTCTACGACTTCCCAACAGGTGGCGCCTCATAGCCAAAGAAGTCTGCTGCTTTCCCGTCTGTGGAGCTAGGAAAGTCAATACAGAACTTGAGAATTTACGGAGCAAAAGTACACACTGTTTTTGAAGCAGAATAAGAACATAAAAGAGACTCATTTTTTTCAATCAGGGGCTAAAATACTTATATTTATCTATTATACATAAATATAATAATAATATATTAAAATAATATATTAAAATTTCTTTTTAACAACAATAGGTTTAAAAAATTCCAGAATGATCCATGTTAATCATTCCACCCAAAGTACATTCTAATTTTTTGTTAATTGAAAGTAAATCAGTCTACTCATTCAGTGGGCTTTGGGGAACCTTCACTCCTTGGCCTCCATGTCACCTTTGTCCCCAGGATGGGCTCTGACCCCACAGAAGACCACTAAGGAGGTGCACTGTACCTGTGTCCAAGCCTGTGTGGGAGCTGGGCAGGCAGCGGGCTCCTGGGGATGCTGTGAGCTCCTCTGCAGGGAGAGCCCCCCCACCCCTCCCCCGTAGTACCTTATCCCATGAATGTGAATGAATTAGGATTCAAGACCCTTAAATAGGGCCCAGTGCAGTGTGAGAACAGGAGTTCCTGGGACACTTGAAGGCTCTTCCTTTCCTAACTACCTTGGGTAATAATTGAATGGCAAGTAAGGATGTCTCTTATACATTTATGGTTTAACTGGTTGCTGTTAATATGTGTGGATTCTGGGTGACTTGGTTCCCAAGAAAAGGCTCTAGATACCCTGAAAGAGTTAGTTCAGCACCACCTACGAGGCAGATTTGCCCATAGTGACTTCCCAAGGGCAGTGAACTCCTTAGCCCGCCTTGAGACTGCCTGAGAGGTCGCCCAATGGTGTGTATACGATGTTCTTCATGCACACATCTGTTAGTGGACACTGACTGACTCTACATCTTGGCTATTGTGAAAAGGGCTATAATAAAGACGGGGTGCAGGCATCTTTCACATGCTGCTTGTCATTTCCTTCCTCATAGAGTGGTCCCACTGCTTGAGTTTTTTTAGGGAATCTCAGTGTAAAGTTAATATTTTAAAGTGTAAGCTGTTAATACAGTTTTCTTGTTTCAAGTCCATTTATCTTAAATGTATGTTTATAATTTTAACTTCATATTTGTACATGTGCACATGTGCAGGAATTTTTTGTACATTAGTACCTATGCCTCAAATAACTTGTGTATTAAGAGAATATGCTTGTTATGTTTTGAATTATTGTACTTTAAACAAAAGTGACAAGCTTTCAAGCAGTCTCAGCGTAAGCCTGCTGGGGTCACTGGGGTCGCTGGCACCAGGGTCAGGCCCTATCAGCACAGTTGTCTTGCAAGCTCTCCTGTTGGAGCCACTGAAGCTGGAAGTCAGCAACATCCAAACTTTGGTCACATGGACTGCCTGCAAATATATTTCCACACAGAATAAAGAGATAGCCTCACAATGTCAGTATTTTGTCATCATTGTCAAGGCAAAACTCAACTCTGCTTTAATTGCCAGATGTTTTTCCAGTCCTTATATTTTTCAAATTTGTAGAAGCATGTTATTATTACCACAATTTCTGTTCAAACCAAATTTGTGGTTCCATGAACAACAACAAAGTTACAAACCAAAGGAGGAAGTTATAAGAGTTTTATTATAAAATAGAAGAAAAAGCTTGTGATAGGTATCTCTCATAAAGGAATCCCAAGAGGAAATCCAAACAGGGGTCGCTGTCCTGGTCTTCTGTACAAGCAGAGTGCAGCAGACAGCAGGAGAGGGCTTGAGTTCAAAAGAAAACTGGTTATCTCACCTTTGCTTTTTCAGGCTGGGCTTGAAATCCAAATCAAAGCTGTTAGCTAGTTTAGCACACTCTGGATAAGAGTCTTCTTCTGGGAGGGAAAAGCCATTATCTATCCATTCTTGTCCCAACCATTCCCTCTTTGTTCTTGTGGGTGTGTCCCCCCCACCCCCACTCCCTTATCTAAGCCTGCTGCATTCTTACGTGGTTGCTTGTACTGGCTCTTTTATCCAACCCTATCCTTCGGCTTCTCTAACTGCCTACTCATAATAACTGAACTAAACTGCTACAATGTCACATTGAATTAGGTGCTTATTACTAGAAATGAATAAAAATCCATCACAAATATTATTTGGTTTTTCCTGACGAGTCTGATGAAGACAGGAAGATACCACCAGACAGGCAGTTCTGGCATTTAAGTAAGCACCTTTTTATAGAAAGTCTTGTCTTTTGCCTTCTCACCCCAGCCTGTACTCATCCTGGAGACCTGGAAAAGTGGCTGCTGATGATGATAAAGAGGAAAAAACTGTCAACCTGCTATGAGTTTGTGTTTTCTAAACTGAAGAATGAATCCTAGGAACAACAGAGCTTAAGAGCACAGTGTATTTATTGGGGGAAAGAAAGCTTTTGAGAAAGAGAGAGAAGGGACCCTGAGTGGGTTGCCAAGGACCTGGCCTTTTGAAGAGATCTTTTTATACAGCAAAAAGGTAAAATGGGTCCACGGTGGGGAAAAATGGAAAACTGCAAGGTGGGCAAGAAGTGGGACATAACTATAGTCAACTAATAAGATTATGAGCATAATTGCTCAGGTAACATTGATTAAATGGGGATCAAATTGGGAAGCAAATTATGTAGCAAGTGGATATGAAACAGAACGGGGCTTTTCCTGCAGGGAATGGGTCAGTGGCTCTTACTGGCTTTTGCAAGGTGTTGATACCTATTTAGAATATCAATCACTGCTGTTTATCCTTAGGGGAAGTATGTGGGTACGTTTATTTCACCTTGTGTCTTGTGCCTCCTCCACAGTTGCAAGGTTTCCCATCCTCTGCACTGGCTCCTTCATAGGCCCAGCCCTGTCCAACTGCCTATAATATGTGTACCTAACTCCTTTGTCCATAATGATACCACAGAAGTTGATGATGGTGTCCTTGGTTGAGCAGCCACAGCAACTTGCGAGTATTTCCTTAACTACTTGCTTCCCTTGACTTTTCATTTTGGTTTAACTCAGTGCTGCTGAGACACAACTCAGAAGGCCAGAACCCTAAAGGACAAGGAAGAGCTCTTGCCACCCCAACAGCTGAGTGGCAGTAACGTGGCACCAGGAAGACAGCTTGCTGGCCACTTGGGCCACAGATGCAGGTCGGCTGGTCACTGTGGTGTCCATCTCCCGATCTGTGGATGAGATGGTGCGGCATCCAGATTTTTCTGTCTCCTCGGCAGTCTAGTGAGGGGTCCCCTGGATGACGGCAGAGACCTCATCCGACCCTGGGAGGAATCAGAATGCAACTGGACTAAGCCCTTGGAAAAGGTAGGCCTGCTGGGGATTGTGTCCCTCAGTTACCTATTTACCTGCTTGTTTATCTGTTTGTTACCACCTCTGTTGCTGGCAAAAGAGGAAATGATCACCCCTGGATATCTACTTCTGACACCTGCTCCTGATCCAGTTTCTGTTTTAGTCAGAGTAGTGAGCTGCAGCTTCTATTCCAGTTAGACTTTCCCCTGGGGATTGGGGATGATACTGCATTAACCTCTGTGTGCCTGTGCGTGCATGTGTGGACTGAGTGAGAGCAGCCAGTGTAAGCCACAGGCTGGTCCACCCGAACGCCAAGACTGGGAAGCACTGGTCGTGGTGCTCGATTGGGTCCGCATCTGCAACATGGTGATGATGCATGGCATAACAGAGATGTCACACTCTCCTTAGCTAAGTCTCACCTAACTCCCCTCGAGGGGGGTGGCCAGGCGGTCATCTGAGTGGTCACTGCTCTGGGAGTGGCTCCCATCCTTTGTTTGTGATTCCATTCAAGGGTGCATAACACATACCATAAGGAGTGAGAGTGGGTGCAAGTCAGAGTAAGCCCACTGTGTTAGACTGCATGATAGAAAACTTCAAGAAAGGCATATCAGCGACTACGGAGTAAAAATGGAACCACAGCCGCGCTTTGCTTTCTCTGATTGGCTGGCCATGCTTATGCCCTGCTCCACCACCAGAGGGAACCCTGAACTTGCAAATCGTTCATCGAGTCTGGGGCAAGGTGATCTTGCAGAGAGGCCATCCTGATCAATTAATTTCCTTATATTGATTCATGGCGGGAACTGTGTAAAAATCCCCCACCACAGCTCCAAGCTTGTGCTTGCCAGGAAAAGGGAACTCTCCTGGTGATTAACGATGGCCAGAAAAATAGAAAGACCCCAAAGTCTAAAACCAAAAAGATTTATCCTATCCTGCCTGCTGACCACGATGATGACGTGCAAACCTGCCAGACCCTCCAACACTCCCAAAGGCAACCTCAGCTCCAGACCGGTTGCCACCTACATAGCCTGATTCTACTGCTCCATCCTCTCTGACTTTGCCTCCTCCTGAGGAGCTGCCTGAACCTAGTCCAGTTAGTCACTGGATCTGCTCGTCACATCTCCAGATGCCTCCTCTGGGATGCCCTGGTGTAGGGGGACCAATCAACCTCTTGCATACTACTGCCAGCCTTCTAGTTCCAATGATCTTCTCAATTGGAAATGTCATAGCCCACCGTATTCAGAGAAGCCCCAAACCATGGTCGGTCTCTTGACCTCAACCTTCTAGATGCCTTGGCCAACTTGGGAGGACTACAAATTCTCCTGACCTTTTTTATTTCATTTATTTATTATTTATTTATTTATTGGTACCAGGGATCAAGGCAGGCACTTACTTATGCCACTGAGCTAAATCCACTCCTGACCCTTTTTAGCACTAAGGAGTGAGCTTGCATTTTGGAGTGTGGATAAGCTTGGCTAAGGACTAAAGTTCCAGAGATATTGCTGACCCAAAGGCTTGGATGAATACTGCCTTCTCTGCTAACCCGCTGGATTGGGACTTTAACATGGAAGCCGGCAGCACAGCTTTGACTAGATAATGAAATGCACTCCTAGAGGGCATAGAAGCAGAGGGGAAGCGTATCAACATGTCTAAGATAGCTGATCTTATCTAAGAGCCAAATGAAAGCTGGTGACAGTCAATGAGAGACTGTGGGAGGTTACACCCATTTGATCCTGAGGCTCCTAAGATATGGTGAATTCAGTTTGTATATCACAGTGTACCTCTAACATTTGGAAGAAATCCAAAAGATTGAGGGTTTCTCTGCTATGATTGGATCTGCTATCTAAAGGTTTTTACAAACTGAATGAGAGAAGAACAGAGAGAATGGAAACATCATCAGACTGCTTTCTCGGCTGCATATTTTGGGATGCTGATTCCAATAGGATTGCAAACTGGTCAGTGAAGCTGAAATCAAGGCAACAAGGCTTCACAGGGGTCCCATCTCCAAAGAGGCAGCCAATCCTATACTCTGACCCCAAACCAATGCACCAGATGCAAGCAGTTCAGACACTGGAAAGACAAATGTCCCGCCACCTGAAAGACCAGCAGGCCTCCACAGCTCTTGCTGCATAATGGCACTGATTAGGGAAGACTGGGTTCTATCAGAGTAGGCCTCCAGGATTCTAAGTTCACAATGAAAGTCAGGGGGAAAATAAAGGGTTTTTATGGTTGACAGTAGGGCTAAATATTCCATTGTCAATCCAACCTGTTGCACCCTGGACCTCTCACCAAATTCAAGTAATGGGGGCTACTGACACATCTGCCTCAAAAAGGGATTGCCAGCGCAGATGCTCTGAGTCTGGAGCACATCTCATCAAACATAAATTTTGATACATGTGTGAATGTCCTGTTCCTTTGCTGGGCCAAGATCTCCTGTCAAGACTGAGGGCAACAATCTCCTTTGCTCCCAGTCACCCTGCCAACCTCACCCTTGAGGCACCAACTCTGGGTTTGATGCTGACTAACTGTGCCCACAGAAGAGTAGTGACTCTATTAAGCAGAAATGCCCAAAGACTGTAATCCTAGGATTCTGAAAACCATGTTTCCAGAAGTTTGGGCAGAAAACTCACCACCAGGACTAGCTGTTGACTAGGCCCCTTTGATGACTGAACTTAACCCAGGAGCTGTTCCCATTGCACGTAAACAATATCCTGTGTCTTCAAAGGCCCACCTTGGGATTCAACCCCACATCTCCAGACCGAACAAGCTGGGATTTTAGTGGATGCCAGTCACCCCGGAACACTCCACTGCTGCCAGTTAAAAAGCCTAGTGCGGACTATCAGCTGGTACAAGATCTCTGCACCACTAAGGCAGCCATGGTAGCATTCCGTCCAATGGTCCTGACCTATACACTCTCCTGGGCCTGCTTCCTCTTGAAGTTGCCGGGTTAACCTACCTGAGTTCAAAAGATACTTTCTTCTGCTTGTGAATAGCGCCTGGTACTCAACTTCTTTTTACCTTTGAATAGGAGGACCCTGACACAGTGAAAAAGGGACAGTTCACATGGACACGCCTCCCTCAAGTGTTCAAGGATTCTCTCACACCTGATACCCTGATCAGAGGCCCTGGTGAAGAGAACTTTAGAGGAGAACACGAGCCCTCCTCCGTCCCTTATGTGACACTGGGTACAAAGTCTCCTGGAAAGAAGCTCAAATCTGCAAGCAGAAAGTCAGATGTTTGGGGTTTAATTTGGAAAATGGGTTCTGACATTTGGGCTCAGGAAGAAATGAAGTCATTTTCTCCATTCCATGGCCTGACAACAAAAAGGGACTCAGAGAGTTTTTAGGGAAAGCTAATTTCTGCTAAATCTGGATGCCTGGTTATGCAGAAAAAGTGAGGCCACTTTATGACATGTTTTTATAAAAAGCCCACAACTGAAAGAGAAGTAATAAATTGGACTTTAGAAGAAACTGAGTCATTCCAATAGATTACAGGAGCTCTGGCCACAGCTCCAGCCTTAGAGATTCTGGATGTGACTCAGCCCTTCAGCTTGTTTGTGGATGAGAAACATCATGTTGCCTCAGGAGACCTGACCCAAACAGTGGGACCCTGGGGAAGACCAGTTGCCTACGCAACTAAGACTCTACACTCATATCCAGAGGGTGGCCCCTGTTTACAGGCATTGTCAGTAACTGCCCTCCTGATTAAAGAAGCTGACTAACTTTGGGACAAACCTGACTGCCACATGCTGTTCTTGAGTGACATAAGTAACTGTCAAGCAGTTGCATATCACAGTACTGAACTGCTCCTTGGGAATCCCTGGCTCACCCTTCAGACAGTAAAGAGTTTAAATCCAGCCACCTATTGCTCCTAGAGCTCTGAAAGCCAGATCACGATTGCCTTGCATTAATGGACGAGCTCTTCGCTAGCCATCCTGACCACAAGATGGAGCCATTGGCACATGCTGAGTCCCCCTCATTTACAAAGGGAAGCAGCCTGTTAAAGATGGACAACACAGGGCCAACTCTGCTGTCATGACCGAGGAGATGCTCATAAATGGACCTCTTCCCCAAATTGGTTAGCTCATTGGGCTGAACCCTGGGCAGTCATACAGGCCTCAGTTGGGCAAAAGATAATGTTAACATTTTATAAGGATTCCCGGTTTGGCTTTGCTACCTGATGTCACGGAATGCAGACTCCTGACTGCTGAAGGAAAACAAATTAAAAACAAGGATGAAATCTCTCAACTTCAGACTGAAATTTGGAAGCCTAAAAAGATAGCTGTTATCCCTGGCAAAGGACACCACAAAGAAAAAGACATTGTCACTCTTGGCAATCATAAAGAAGCTAGGACCTCTAAACTGGCTGTTAAGGTCGTATCTTGGAGAGAAAAATAATTTGGTCAAGAATTTAGAAAGTCAACATGAAATTCCATCAAAAACTGTTCTTAGCTTGCACAAAATACCTCTCCATTTTGCTGAAGAAGAAATAAAGCAGATAAAGCAGGGTGGGGCCAATGAGGACCCAAATGGTGTCTGGGCCCTATCAGATAATTGGATGATCATTCCAAAAGAGTTAAAATGCCTGGGTCAAACAACATGACATGACATCATCCATGGAGGAAAGACTTCTATGGCCCAGCTGTTGGGTTGATATTATTATATCCCCATATTGTCAGCAATTTGTGCAGCCATTTTAAAAAGATATCTAATTTGTGCAAGGACCAAGGTCTCAGCCAGTCCTCTCAGCCACTGCCTGGAATTCAACACGCACCACTCTCCATTTGAGGTTCTCCAAATAGACCACTGAAGTTGAGTCATGTCAGGGCTACAAGTATTTGCTTGTTCTTGTTTGCACTTATTCTGGTGGGCAGAGGCATTCCCAGTAAGGACTGAGATATGCAGAGTATTGTTAAGAGAAATTATTCTCAGATATGGGCTGCCTCTTAACTACAGCCAGTGACAATGGGCCATAATTTGTGGCAGAAATAACTCAGAAATTAGCCAAGGAACTGAACATCAGATGGAATCTCCATATTGCCTATAGGCCCCAGAGCTTGGGCAAAATGGAGCAAATGAACAGAACCCTAAAGTCGATACTGACAAAGTGTTACAAAGGAACCTAGACACCATGGGTGACTTGTTACCTATGGCCCTCGTAAAAGTCAGAACCTCACCCTTGACCCCCTGAGTATACCTCTTTTGAAGTCCTGTTTGGGAGCCCTAACCATTGATTAAAGGCCTCCAAGGGAATTTACACCAGTTGATAAATATGACCTTACAAGAACAGCTTATTCAGTTAGGAAAAACTTTCTCCTAGATATATAAGATATAGCAGAGAGGTCCTCCTTCCTGGTAAGTGGCTGTGGCATGAGCAAGCAGCAAGCAAGCCAGAAAGAGAACCAGCCAGCACCTCCCAAGATCCAGCCATGTTGGAACTTAGGGGACTGAGCAAGAAAGCAACACTCCCTCCTTCCTGGTAAGCCGCCATGGCGCAAGCAAGCAGCGGGTGAACCTGGAAGAGAACCAGTCAGCATCTCCCATGAGCCTATCGGCCTGTGGGCTAAGAATCAAACATCCTATCCACCACCCCCAGTTAGCAGCTGGGTGCCAGAGATCTGAGCATCTCTTGGGAAGATGACTGTATGCAATATGGCAAATATGGAGGATCTCCTATCTTCTCTTTGAAGGCAAATATTGTTTTCATTGTTTTGCTTGGTTCTGATTAACTGTTTTGCTCTACTCAATATTCTGTTTTGATAGGTTTTATAATGTTCTGTATTTGGTTTGATTTTGCTGTACCTGATTGAATGGACCACTATTGCGAAGATAATAAGATATATCAGGGTACCTATTACCATTATCCAAGAATCCTACTCTGAAGTTCTGTACCAATTTCACTGCATTGTCTCAATTGGTTTTGTTCGGTCTTGTTCTGTTGTATTTTACTACCTTCAAAATTAAAAATTAAAAAAAAAGATATAGCAGAGAGATCACTCATCCTCACTGACATGCCTGCACACGTATAACCCAGGTGATATGGTTAGATCAAAGATTGGAAAATGGAGGGGCCCCCACCTAATTGTTTTGATTGCTCCCTCTGCAGTAAAAGTGGCAATGATCTAGCCCTGGATCCATCACTCCAGGATCAGGCAAGCTCATCCCAATGACTGCTAAAAGACCCACCATGATGAGTCAAACACTCGAAAGACCAGCTTGAAGGGGAAATGCACTCAAAGCCTTCCCACTGCCACTCCAGAAGCTGGCAGGTCAGTACACGGCTGAAGACGGAATGAACATTACAGTACCTGTCCTGACTGACTGATTTTCTGTCACCCCGGTTGGGTTTTAATTTTCCTTTTCTTGTTGATGTTAGTGCTTGCTAGAGGACTTTGGGCTGTATCCCAGAGGAAGTTCTCCATAAAGCTGCCTTCTTCCTCTTCTACATAGGATTAATTATTTTACTAGGCACCTTACTTTGTTTTGCCAAGTTGTAAATCCAATGTATTGTTATTCTGCTTGGTTCCTGAGTCCATATCTCCTGTTAATCTCAGTGTTAGCATTCTCTGATTGGCAACTCTGGCAGATTGGGAAACCCATTGAAGGGCGGCCTTTGTCTTCTGTCATATAAACATAATTCTTAGAAGGCTTACCTTTTGCTGCCTAAACCTAAAGTAAAAATGGCACTCCTGTGGATTATATGTATTAACATCTTAGGAGTACGTGGAAATTAGGGGCATTGAGGATATCAGGTCCAAACTGAAGATACAAACCCCAAGATTACACTTAGTCAGACCAAATGGGACCCCTTCACAGCCTAAAGCATATTTGTGTTTTTATGCATGTCAAACTCAGGTTAATTTTCCAGGGAGGGAAAACTACCACCATTCCTCAGAATAAGGAGGATTAAACTGAGAACGAGACTGGTCTAATAACAGGTATTTCTATCCAGAATGATGACAAACAAATAAAACAAAACATTGTAAGCCCCCTTACTCATCTGTGTTCTGCTCCAAATGGGATTGTGTCACAGATTGGGGCATATTCAAAGATGGTCAGTTAACCCAACATCCCTCTAGACCAACCTACTCGAAGAGAACTTGTAACCCTTTACAGTACACTATTCCAGATCCTTCCTATCAAGACTGAATGTCAGGTCACTGGATAAAAGTCCAGGTAGACAGATGGGGACTAGTCTCATGGCTTATTTTAAAACTCATAAAGGTCTGGATATCCTCTGCATCCCCATTCCATATTGAGATTCCTTCTCCAAGGCCACTAGCATGTCCATTGGCCCCTGCACCTGTTGCAAATTATATGGGGCCTCTGACTCCTGATCTCCTCCATCTGGTTAACAATACCCATCAGGTCCTTCAGGCTGTAAACCCAGATTTAGGCAAAGACTGTTGACTCAGTGTCCCTGTTTCAGTCCTTTCCTATTGAGCTTTACGTCTCTCTTGCAATAAGTCTGAACTTAATGCAACTAGTGCTCCTGATGGCCTGCTCCAGCCCCATCCAACAGTGATACGGGGAGACATTTCCTGTTTTTTAGATTCCAATAAAAGCCAGAGTGTTTCTGCTGACTATACAGATGTGTTGACTATCATCTCGGGTTCTCTGTCAGCCCCACTCAGGGTTACTTCAAGTGTTTGATAGCACCAAAATGAGTCTTTATGCCTTTGCTTTTCTGGTACCTGACCTCTCTGTTTATTCAGGATAAAGACTTGTACATACCCATCAGTCACATCAAAAATGTGACCCAGTGTTAATGCCCACATTAGCTGGGCTAGCAACAGTAGAGAGTCTAACACTCAGTGCCTCAGCTATGGGTGTAAGCAAACAGCAGTACTCACAGTTAAGTGCTCAAACTGCCAGAGATTTTTCCAACATCCAAACCTCACTAGACACACTGCAGGACCAAAGGAACTTCTTGCCTTCAGTCATTCTCCAGAACTGAAGAGCCCTAGTGCTCCTGATAGCCCAGGATGGAGTTACCTGCTTATTTCTAGAGAAGAAATGCTGTTACTATGCTAACAAGTCAAATATAGAAAGACAGAAAGTCAGCTGTGGGAAGGCCTCCAACATAGGGCTCCAAATCTTTGGGAGGTTTTTCCGGGTGGAGAACTTTTGACTTTCTCCCCTCATGGAGCAGAGCCATTCTGGGACCCTTAATAGCTATTTTAGAAATTCTTCTTTTAGGCCCTTGCATGAACCATATCCTGACATGTTTCCTGTATGGAAGCTATGCATCACCAACTCCTTGTACAAGTTACTTCCTTTTATCAGCTCCTTAGTACTAAAGAGACCAGGGAAACTGAAGAAGAAGATTGTCCTCTGTAGCAAGATCAGGGGAAAATGTAAGGACACAGTTATATGACTTAACCTAAGTAAAGGCACAGTTATATTACTTAACCTAAGTAAAGGCACAGAATAACAATCTTAGAGACATGTTATAGCAAGTTAAATTCAAATAGTACCCTTTGCCTATATTCCTGCTGTCTGCCATGTAAACACCCTGCTAGACTTAGTCAGCCTTGACTTTCTAGGTCCAGCTGCTTTTCTTGTGGTAATGCCCTGGACCAATTTGACTATTCTCGGCTTGTGTTTTCCTTAGTTAAACAATATATTGCTTCTAACTGGCTCCAGGGACTTTGGTTGGGGCAAAGTAACCCTGTTAAGGATACTTTTTAACTCTGTTTGCTCCACTTGAACCCCCTCCTCTCATCCCAGGATGTTCCTAAGTTTTGATAAACAATTCTTTTTAAGCAAATGTATTTAGAGTTACTTTGCTTCAATCCATGTAGCCAATCATGTAATGCCTTGTACTTCCTGCTTTGTAAACTACATTTAAACTGGACTCAATGCCAGCTCTTTGCTGGTGATTTGGATGTTGTCTGTTGTCCCCCAGCCGATCGGTGTTATGATCAATAAACATCACCTTCTAAATTCCTTGATGCAGGCTTGCATCTGATTTACTATTGGTTTTTGTGCAACAGCAGTGACACTATGCTTTCTGCTGCCCTCAGCATGTATTATGTGCCACAGTAGACATCATTTCAACCTATGAAAAAAACCAAAGCTTTGTTTTATCTCACCCAAATTTGTTTAAGTCCACCTGAAACTGAAAAAAAAGAAAAAAATATATATTCTAAATATAACATCTTTGTCTTAGTTACTTTGCTCTGGTTGCTGAGACAAAATACCTGAGACCCAAAGTTGAAGGAGGAAAAGTTTATTTAGCTCACAGATTATAGAGGTTTCAGTCCATAATCAGCTGGTTCCAAGGCAGGGTGACATAGCAGAGGGGCAACAATTCATGGTGGCAGAAGACAGAAAAAGAAGCAAGAGCAAAAGGGGAAAAGAAGCCTCTTTCTGCCCCTTTTATCTTATCCAAACTTCTGGAGTTAGGGTGGTGCCTGTGCAATCAGTGGAGTGATCCAGCAATCACCCAGCCTTAATCCCACAATTATACTATGAATCAGCCACAAATTCTATATTTGGTCACCTCCAAAAAAGCCATGACTGCATGAGGCTTTGAGGGGACATCTAGACACAAACCATAACAACCTCAACATGACTTTGAAATTATCTCCTCTATTTTCCTACTCCTTTTCTCCATCAGCAGCCACCACAGCCCAACTTCTGCAGACTTAGACCCCATGGGAGGGCAGGTCAGTATGGTTAAGCTCCAGCACTGTCTGCATATACACATTAATCCATTGATGATGGATGCTTGGTAGAACCAGTGTCAGCTCACAAATGATTTTATAGCTCAGAACCAAGAGAAATGTGGAAAGATATACGTGTGAAGAGACAGAAACCAGCAAGATGGAACCCTTAACTACATTCATCTTGCAAGCTTTACTGGGCTATCTCTTGTTTATTCTTCCCACCATAAACTCAAGTGCACTTTTTCCTCTGATTGGCAGTTTTTTAGTATAACTGGTCTCATCCCCTACCTTACAGTGTGGGATGCAAATCCTCTAGTAGTTTTGGTTTTTATATTACTTATCTTTGTCTATTTGTCTGGTCTTTAACCAAAGTATGAGTTTCTTTAGGGCAGGGATTACCCAAAATACACTTCAGTTTATTTCTCCTTTCCTCCTGCATACTGCTATATACATGGGTATCTACCATGGATGTGGTAAAAACAGGAAAAAAAATGGATGAGTGGAAACTGAAGAATAAAGGAAAAACAAAAAATTTTAAGACTACAAATGGCAGAGATTAGATAATAGATGTGACCAAGAAAGCAAAAGAGAAGAAAACAATTTATATGAGGATGACAGAAAACATAAACCATTCCATTTGAATTTGAATCTGTTGGAGTGTCATCTCTTGTGGGTACACAAGTGCATATGTGTATACACACCCAAGTACACATGCTTTTTCCTCTGATTGGCACTGCTTATTAGTACAACTGGTCTCATCCCAAGGAAATGCAAGTGATACATTGTTTGTGTATGTGTGGCCTTGCAGAACACCCTCTTTTCACTGAGCAGCTTTTCTGAACACCACTGGGCTTGTCATTTGAAGACAGGTTACCTATTTCAAAAGCACTGGAAGTAATATCAATCTTTTGTCTTCTAGTTGTCATTGGTAGCCACAGGAATTAACATCTATCAAACACCAGATGCAGAGGGTTTTCTGCACTTTCCCCCTGCTCCCCAACTTCTGGCTTTCTAGCAAATATAGTATCACAGTATAGCTGCTATAACAGTACATTTCCAGATTAAAGTAATGTATAAATTTCATGCTATGAATTTTTAAGCTTATTTATTTCCTTTTATTAACATGTCACACACAGTGCCAGAGGACTTGACTTTGCCTTTGTGGCCCAGTTCAGGTGGCCAGCCAAAGCTGCTACATAATCTGTATCAAGTAAAGCAGTGGAACCACATGACCATCTTTCTATGGATGAGGCTGCTTCTCATAATAATTAAACTCATGCAGGGTCTGTCCGCCTAGGTTTTCTCTAACTTCTGCAATAAAAGACCTTTTCAGTGTGTTCACTGGATCTGACTGTGCTGTCCAGATGGCATCTACTGATCAAGTGTACCTTAAAGCTAAGTGAAGATCAACTGCAATTAAACACTCAGTTCCTCAGCCCCATTAGCCACATTTTTAGTGCTCAGCTTCTTATGTGTTGCTAGTGGCTGCTGTACTGAGAAATGGAAATGATAAATGTTTTCTATCATCACAGAAAGTTCCCTTGAGCAGCCATTGTCACCTCAGCTCTGCATTTTCCTGAGTTGCCTTTCGCCCCTGGAAGGCCTGAGGTTCTTCAGAGGTCGCAGACCTCACCTCATGTCCATCAGGCTGTTTATCCAGTAATGCACTTGTTCAAGAAAAGCTCAACAAGGCACACTCTAATCACAAAATGTAAAAACAACCAACATCCCAAGGAACAGAAATTGTCTTGAGTAATGCTCATTACAATAGCCCTAAAAAATTTCACTGTGGCCCAGAATAATTTATAAGAGACAGTTAAATGAAATTCTAGAGATTTCCTTCCATTTGTGCCTCAGTTTGTTATGCTTTATTTTGCTTCCCCATGCTAGGCCATTAATTTCTTTGGGGCAGGTATCTGATTCAATTTCTTAACACATCCCACCACCACCACCCAGAACTCTTCAAGTCTCCTATTGGAGCCCCCAGGATGTCCTGCGCCCGGGCCTGCTCTGTGAGCAGCACAAGCTGGGCAGTATCCTTGGCATCTGACTGCAGCAGCACTCAGTGTGGTTTTGATGTCAGGTGCAGCTGGCTTAGGTCTTGACTCCCAGCTCGTGCCAAAACTCTAGTACTGCAATGGTTGTACAGACTCAAGACAGGTGCCTAGAGCCATGCCCAGCCAGATGGTGCACAACAAATGATGGTTAGTAATACAAAATTTCATTAGTCTTTTTCTCTTTTATTTTAATCCTTTTCTGGGCAAATGTATCTCTTGTTTTTTTAGTTACAATCAAGCCAATTTTATGCATTTTAATCATCATGTAAAAGGTCAGCACCAAGAGGCAGGAACTGGATCTGCTGCCTGCTGTGTTCCTAGCTCAGGGAGCAGTGCCTGGCACAATGGGCACTTTTTAAACAAGAAGACAGATGTCCCTCTGGGCCTATCCGGGCCCACCGAGCAACTGCCTAGCTGCCCACATTCCACCTGGCACACTGGAAAGTGCTCACAGTGCTAATCAGCCCACAGAAGCTTTGGTGCTTTGCTGGGAGACTGGTAAGACTCCACCCCACCTCACCCTTCCCTGGAAGACACACCTCTCTGGGCCTATCTGGGCCCCTGCCAGCGACTGCCTAGCTGCCTTTCTTCCAACTTCCACCTGGTGTGCCTGAAAGTGTGCTCAGCACTCTCCAGCCCACAGGGAAGCTTTGGCACTTTGCTCCTAGACTGGTAAGGCCCTGCCAGCAATCCCAAGTACCTGGAGCCATCTGGTAAGATCTGTCTAAGGACCTTCACTCAACTGGGGAAATTCCACTAAATAGGAATGGATTTTCTTAACCCAAGAAACAACTGAGACCTTGCATTCAGCTTCCCTAAGGGAATATAGGACAATGACAAAACAAAAGAGCAAAATGCAATCTCAAACCTCCAGCCCATCCCAAACAAGCATAGGAGACATGCACATAGAACAAAATGTAGGCCATACACCTGAAACTCCTGAAATGATTAACAATCAAAGTAAAGAAACAACTCTGGGAAGCAATAAAAGAACTCAGATCAGAAATAATCTTCCAGGTAAAAGAAGAAATGATAAATGTAATCAAAGAAATATTGAACACATCTAAAGAAGACACAGTTTAAAAATTAGAGGAACAATGCAAAAATATGGAAACCTTGAACAAACAATATAAGAAACAAATGGAATGCATGAAACAGATTCAAAGAGATATACAGGAAATCAAAAATTACATTAAAAGTTGGCAAAACTACCTCAATGAAAGTGATGATAGGCTTTCAGACCTCCAAGACAAGATTACAGCTAGTGAACAGGAAAGGAAAGATCTTTTAACAATAACAATGAGTCAGGATATAACAATTCAACAGATGCAAGATGATACTAAAAAAAACAACATAAGGTTGATAGGTATATGAAAAAGAAGGTGACAACACAAATGATATCAAGAGGCTATTTACAGAAGTAATAGCTGAAAATTTCCCAAACATCAGAATAGAAACTGACATACAGATCAGTGAAGCATATAGAACTCTAAATAGTCATAACCAAAATAAAACTACACCCAGACATATAATAATCAATATCCCAGATATCCAATATAAGAACAGGATAATTAAAAGCTGTTAGAGAGAAGAGGCAGATCACCTACAAAGGAAAGCTATCAGAATCACAGCAGACTTCTCAACATGAACAATGAAGTCAAGAAGAGCATGGAGTGAAGTATTTCAGATCCTAACAGAAAACAACTTCCAACACAGATTGAAAAACTACCCATCAAAACTGCAAAACTACACTTCAAAATCAATAGAGAAATAAAATACTTCCATAACAAAGAACAGCTGAAAAACTTCATGACCACCAAACCAACCCTGCAAAGAATACTGAAAGACATTCTTAGATAGACATAGGTAAAACCACTAAACAAGGCAAATAATTCAACAGAGTGGAAAGGTTAAGAATCAACAGCAGAAAGATAACATGTCAAAAATAAACCAATATATTTGAGTTATAATCATTAATATAAATGGCCTCAATTCACCAATTAAGAGAAACAGACTGGCAGAATGGATCAAGAAAAAACATCCATCCATATGCTGTATACAAGAAACCCATCTAACCCAAAAGGAAACTCATAGACTGAAAGAGAATGGAAAACAATACTTCATGCAACAGGAAACCAAAAAAAAGTGGGGGTAGCTATCCTGTTTGCATACAATGTGACCTTCAAACCAAAACTGATCCAAAGAGATAAAGAAGGTCACTACATACTAGTTAGGGGAAAACTTCAAGAGGAAGAGATAACAATCTTAAATATATATGCTCCAAATATGCATTTAAATATATATGCACCCAGCTATATAAAGCAAATAGTAACAGAAATGAAAAATCAAATAAGCAATAACACAATTATAACAGGAGACCTTAGCACCCCATTGACACAAAGAGACAGATTAACTAGACACAAAATCAGCACAAAAAAAAAACAGAACTGAATCACACCTGTGAACAAATGGACTTGGTGGATGTGTACAGAATATTCCAATCAACAAGATCAGAATATACATTCTTCTCAGTAGTACACAGGACATTCTCTAAAATAGAACATATACTAGCCCACAGAACATGCTTAAGTAAATGCAAAAGTATCGAAATTATCCCATGCATGTTATCAGACCATAGGACCATGAAACAAGAAATTAATGACAGAAGAAACTGCAAAAACCCACAAACATGTGGAAATTAAGTAATACACACCTGAGCAATCAGTGGGTCACAGGGGAAATTAATGAAGAAATTAAACAATATCTACAAGCAAATGAAAATGTAAATGCAACTTACAGGAAACTGTGCCCTCAGAGGAAAACTTATAGCAGTGAACTCCCACATCAAGAAAACAGAATGAACACAAATAAACAACCTGATGTTACAACTCAAACATCTAGAAAAAGAAGAGCAAGTCAAGCCCAAAGTCAAAAGAAGGGAAGAAATTATAAAGATCAGAGCAGAAATCAATGCAATAGCAACTAAGAAAACAATACAAAGAATCAATGAATCAAAGAGTTGGTTCTTTGAAAGAATAAATAAAATTGATAAGCCCCTAGACAACCTTATTTAAAAAAAAGAAAAGAAAAAGCTCAAATTCATGCAATAGGGAATAAAAAGAGTGAAATCACTACAGACCCTGTAGAAATACAGAAGATCATCAATACCTATTTTGAAAACCTCAGAAGAAATGGACACATTCCTAGAAACATATGAATTACCAAAGCTGGATCAAGAAGATGTAAAACTGCTGAAAAACCCAATTTCAATTAATGAAATTGAAAATGTAATTAAAACTTTACCAACAAAGAAAGCCCAGGTCCAGATGGATTCACTGCAGAATTTTACAAGAAATTCAAAGAAGACTTAATGCTGATACTCGTCAAACTCTTCAATGAAATTGAAAGGGAAGCAGTTCTCCCTAACTCATTCCTGGCAGCAAGTCTTACTATAATACCAAAACCGAGAAAGACTCAACTAAAAAAGAGAACTACAGGCCAATCTCCCTAATGAACATAAATGCAAAAATTCTCAATAAAATATTGGCAAACAGAATACAGCAAATCATCAAGAAGATTATATACCATGACCAAGTGGGATTCATCCCAGGAATGTAGGGATGGTTGAACCTATGCAAATCAATAAGTGTAATCCACCATACCAATAGAACCAAAAGTAAGAATCACATGATCATTTCTATAGATGCAGAAAAAGCTTTTGATAAGTTCCAACACTCATTCATGGTAAGAACCTTACAGAAAATTGGAATAGATATTCTTTACCTCAATATTATAAAAGCCATCTATGACAAACCAACAGCCAGAATCATATTAAATCACCAAAGTGAAAGCTTTTACTCTAAAATCAGGAACAAGTCCAGGATGTCCATTATCACCACTCCTATTCAATATAGTGCTAGAAATACTGGCCAGAGCTATTATACAAGAGAGAGAAATAAAAGGAGTAAGTATAGGAAAAGAAGAAATTAAATTATCATTATTTTCAGATGACATGATATGCTACATGGAACACCCCCAAAACTCTATTGAAAGACTCCTATGTATAATAAATAAATTTAGTAATGTAGCTGGATACAAAGTCAACACTCAAAAATCAACAGCATTCCTATACACAAACAACAAACTCACTGAGCAAGAAATAAGAGAATCCACATCCTTCACAATAGCATTCAAAAAATGAAATACTTAAGAATCAATGTAACAAAAGAAGTAAAAGACCCACTCGGAAAATTATAATGCCCTGAAAAAAGAAATTGAAGAGGATCTCAGAAAATGGGGAGACATTCCCTGTCCATGAATAGGAAGAACAAATATTGTGAAATTGGCCATTCTCTCAAAATTGTTGTACAGATTTAATGCATTCCCAATCAAAATACCACTAGTATACCTGACAGACCTAGAGAAATTGTTCCTAAAATTCATCTGGAACCAGAAAAGACCTAGAATAGTAAAGGCAATTCTGAGCAACAGAGGCAAGGCAGGAGGCATCACAATCCCTGACTTGAAGTTATACTACAAGGCTATTGTAATAAAATCAGCATGGTAATGGAATAAAAACAGACCTGAAGATCAATGGAATAGATTAGAAGGTACAACTACAACTATAAACTTCATCTTTGATGAAGGGGCCAAACACATTCATGGGAAGAAAGATAGTCTCTTTAATAAATGGTGCTGGAAAAACTGGCTCTCCATATGCCAAAAACTAAAACGAGATCAATGCCTATCACCATGTACTAAACTAAAATCAAAATGTATCAAAGATCTAAAGATTAAAACAGAAACACTAAATCTGCTGGAAGACAAAGTAGGCAGAAATCTTGAACACTTAGGGGTAGGTAGAGAATTCATGAACAAAAATCAAACTGCATGGGAAATACTTCCCCAAATCAATAACTGGGATCTCATCTTATTAAAAAGTTTTCCATGTCAAAAGAAATCTCCAGCATAGTGAAAAGAAAACCCACAAACTGGGAAAAAAATCTTAGTCAACTGTCTCTCAAACAAAGGACTTCTGTCTAGAACATATAAAGAATTTAAATTCAGACCCCCAAAATTCAAAGACCCAATCCAAAAATGGGCACTTGAGATGAATACACAGTTCTCATAGAAAGAAATACAAATGGCAAATAAATACATGAAAAAATGTTCAACATTACTGGTCATTAGAGAAATACAAATTAAAACCACCCTGAGATTCCATCTCACTCCAGAAAGAATAGCCAGGAGAAAGAAAACTACCAACAACAAATGCTGGAGAGGCTGTGGGGAAAAAGCTACTCTTCTGCACTGTTGTTGGGAGTGTATACTGGTGCAACCACTGTGGAGGTCAGTCTGGAGATTCCTCAAAAAGCTGGGTTGGAAGTACCATTTGACCCAGCTTTCCACTTCTGGGCATATTCCCAGAATTGAAAGCATCATATCACAGTGATGTATGTACATCTATGTTTATAGCAGCACAGTATGTAATAGCCAGATCTTGGAAACAGTCTAAATGCCCATCAACAGAGGAATGGATAAAAAAGATATGGTACTTTTATACACTGGAGTACTACTCTGCTATAAAGAATGATCACATTGAGATATTTATAAGTAAGTGGATGCAACTTGAGACCATACACATGTGAAATAAATCAAACTCACATGTGTAAATACCATATTATCTCCCTAATGTAAGAAATGGTAACAGTACATAAGATACAAATACTCAATAAATACAAGGAAAGGGTAAGAATCTTCTCAAAGGGGGAAAAAATAATATCTTAGGGAAAAGCAGGAAAAAGAAAAAGGAAAGGAAAAGAAAAAATATCTAAATTTGTATAAACACACTTAGGATAGCTAAGATGATTGTGCTATCTATTCTATAAGTTCGTAGAACAAAGCAGTTAATATTGATAGGATTAGAACAATTTGGCATGTTGATGTCAGATGACCTGAGGAACTCTTGAAGATCACTATGTAAAATATCAACTTAAGTTCTGTTCCTACCACCGTGTTTTGAAGGCCTGTATCATTATTGTTTTGGGATCTTTGCTATTGTTTTTTTGTTTTGTTTTGTTTTGTTTTGGGGTTTTTTTGATGACTTCGTGTTTGCCAAGCAGGCACTTACACTGCTGAGCTAAACCCCCAGCCTTTGCTATTGTTATTTATATGTCTTTTTTGTTTCTTATTTTTCTAGTAACCTGTTTTGTTTTGTTTTGTTTTGTTTTGTTTTTCACTCTAATGCAGAAAGGATAGGTGTACATGTAGAGGCTTATACATGCCTAGAACTTCTCCTAGTTTATGAGAATCTATTATATTATGTGTGATGAAATGAATAGCTATTTTCAAGAAAAAGAGACATTATAGTATACATTGCTGATTTCATATCATCATGCTATGAAATCCAATAATGCTTCTATTCTTTGTTCAGAGTGGTTTTAGTCTGTTTTTTATTGCTGAATTTCAACCTACATGAAGGTATGGACAGCTATTTTGAAGAGAACAAGAGACATTATGGCAGCTATTTTTAATTTTCATATTGTCTGGCTTTGAAGGCCTGTAATGCCTTGATTACCCTGTTCTGAACAGTTTTGTACTATTTTGTTTTGTATGAATTCATTGTGTGTGAAGATACAAACAACCATTTAGAAGAGAACAAGAGACATTATGGTAGCCACTGTAGATCTCCTGTTGTCTTGTTTTGAAATCTGTGTCACTTACATTGTTTTCTTCTGATCTGCTTTGTTCTGTTTTGTTATGTTTAGTTTTGCCTCTTTTTTAAAATAAAATAAAATAAAATTTTTTAAAAAATGAGAAAGAGAAGTAGTGGGTTTGCAAGGATAGTAAGTCATCCTCCATCTTTTCTGTACAGTGGTAAATAGGTACAGCATAAAACCTAACATTTCACCATTTTAAACTGCACAGTTCAGTAGCATGGGTACAATCTCAGTGTTGTACAATCATCATCACTAGAGGTTAACAACTTCATGGTCCTTAAATGAAACATTGTATCCACTAAAGACTAACTTCTAACTACCCCTTCCCCAACCCCTGGTAACCCCTGGTAACCTCTATTATACTTTTTATTAATTTGACTACTCAGTACTTCATATAATGGAATTTACAATTTGACCTTTTGCTTCTCACTTAATTCACTTGCAAAGTTCTTGTGACAGCAAATAGCAAAATTCCATTCCTTCATAAGGTGGAATAATGCTGCATTATGCTTGTACTACATGATATTTATCCGGTCATCTATTGCTGTCTTCCCTGCTTTACAGCTCTTTATTTCATCAGTTTTAACATGACCACAAGCCAGTTGTCTTCAACTACATCTCAGTGTGTCAAGGACCTCTTTTGGCTTTGCCACCCTGTTTGTCATGATTTTTCTAAGCACATACCAAGTTGAAATACCTAACCTTTGGCACTGAGTACTTGCTAAAATTTTATGTAAATGAAAGAAGAAAAATTTAACCTCAGATGATGCCGCTTTTTAAAAACAAATCTTGCTGGCTGCTATTTGGCCACCAAGTGTTAAGAATAGTTAGTTAAAATAAGAATATGCACCCTTCCAGGACCATTGATCCACCAAGACAAGACATTCTAAAGTGCTGATACCAAAGATAGCAGCTTTCAAGTAGTGAGATACAGTCAGTCATAGAAAACCAGCTCTTACACTAAGACTAGGATCTTCTGAGCACACAGTGAAAATGGGAGCCTTTCAAAGCCCATTTGCCCTATTTGCATTTTTATTGAATTCCCATATATTTTGAACTCTGAGTTATTTTATAAGTAAAAAGTATTTCTGATATTCTAGAGAAATTTAGAATCCTACAAGAAGTTTTGGTCTTATACCAGAGTTCACAAATATAGTAAAAAGGAAAAAAAAATAGCAGTTAGTATCAGATTTCTGTGACATTTTCAAAGTTAGTAGTTAGGAAAGAAGTTGATCATGACTATAGAAATTGGCAGGGCTTTGTGCAGGTTATCTCAACTTAATCTTGCTGTTTCATATAAGTCAGGAGTTCAGCTGGGGGCTTAGCTCAGCGGCATAATCACCTGCTTGGCAAGCACAAGTTAGTGAGTTTGATCCCCAGTACCAAAAAAAAAAAAAAAAAAAAAATTCAGGAATTGGAATAATTTTACAAAGACCCAGCACTGGCAACACCCAGCCGCTTTGACTTCATTCAGTGAATGCTGAAGACACCAGATCTTGGCCCACAACTAATTTTTTTTTTAGAGACGTTTTAGCATGAGACCAAAGTGATCTTGTCAAGATTTAGAGTTACCGTGCTTTATCCAGATTGCATGGGATTCATAGACTCAATTGCTATACAAGTCATCTAATAATAATTATATTTATATTAACCAAGTCAAAATAACATGTAGCATGGAATCATGTTAGTGTTCCAGAAGGCTTCAACTGCTGATACAAGTCCGGATTTTTCTGGAGTGGAAGTTTCCTGTTATTTGTCAGCTAGCCACATCTGCCAAAAGGGCCCAAAGCTGTGAAATCATCTTTAACAAATATCACATCAGTGACAAGATATTGTTTGGTTTCATTTGGCTTGGTTTGGTCGTTTTTGTAGTTTTACTCCACTATGTATCATTTAGGCAATATCAACTGCAGAAATGCAAGAAGCTGATGGAGTTCTGGGACCACTGTGCAGTATTTCACTCCCTTTTTATATTTTTCCATGTTGTTTTATGCACACATTTGTTTATAGCAGGGTGATTTCAACTTTATGTTCACAAATCACTTCTCTTTTCTCTCACATTATTCCCTATATTTAATAAATACTCAGAAAGTAAAAAAATGGTGACTTTAGAAAATGTATTTGATTTTCATCAATTTAGAACATTAAACCATAATCTTTCCCATAGTTTTTATGCATCTACATACATATGTCTAGTTAATGCAAAACAAAGTAGAATGAATGAAAATTTAGTTACCTAAAATAGTTGTCTTGAAAGTAGAACATGCTTGCATGTTTTTTAACACAAACATCAGCACTTTCAGTCACTTGCAAAAGCATGACTTTTCATTTCTTTCTTCTCTTTTTTAAAAATAGAAACTGATAAAACAAGCTAGACGCAGAATGTCAAGAGTAGTATAGAAATAAACTATTGCATGTTTTAACTTCTTCATATTTCACAGATCTAGAAACCTCCTACAAAGAATATTCATGTATTTAGTTTAAAAATAAATCTAAAAAATATATATTTAATAATGAATTAACATTACCTTAAATTTGTCAAAAAGATACTTTTTAATCTCTTCCTTTAGTACAAATTAGCACTTTTAGTTTTTTTGTTAATTGAAGATGCGTTTTGTTTACATTAACACTTGTACGTTCACTTGTCTACTATAAAATTAAGTTAACTTCACTTAGGCAGTAGGCTTAGTTCATCCAAATATTCTTTACATGAAAAATCATCTCATGAAAATAAGTCATTTCCATTCACTGTAAATTTTTTTGTGCAAGGTATAAAATTATTTACTTTCCTAACATGATAAACTGTTCACTGTTACTAATATGATGAAACAAACCTTATATATAGACTTATGTGCATTATAATAGATTAGATTTAGAAAGGTTTAAACAAAAAAATGGCTCATAATGCTAGCAAACAATAACATTTTTTAAAATTATATGTATTTTATTTGTTGTAATGAGAAATGTGGAGCCAAGATATAATGATGAATTGTGTTAACATCATTCTGGACAAAAATGTTTAGGATAGAAAAAATTTTGAGTAAACATTTTTCACTGCTTATGTTATCACAGACAGAACTTTTCTTTCTCAGTTGTTTCCTTATAGAAGAACTTATAAGCTTTAGGATTCTTTTTAATGCAGGGCATATCCTTTTACTTTAGTTTTTTATGGAAACCAGTATATTTTCATAAAAAGCTTTTTTTAAAAGAGAAAATAAAAACAATGGTACAGACTTTCAAAACAAGATAATAGGAGGTTAACAATGGTTAGCATATTGTGTATTGTTATCTTCAAAGTAATTCTTCAGATTACAAGATGTTGTCATGAAAAATTGATCGATCAATATAAGTACAAACTTTCTTTTCAGTTTTTGACAATTTAGAATGATTTGGGCTGTCAGTTGGACTTTTATGATTTTGAGATAAACACCGTCTATTCCAATTTTCTTCAGTGGGTTTTATCATGAATGGGTGTTGGACTTTGTCAAATGCTTTTTCTGCATCTATTGAGATGATCAAGTGATTTTGTCCTTGACTCTATTGATATGATTGATGTATTACATTTATTTATTTATTTGCCTATGTTGAAGCATCTCTGCATTCCTGGGATAAATTGTACTTGGTCATGTTGTATAATACTTTTAATGATTTGCTGCATTCTGTTTGCCAGTATCTAATTAAGGATTTTTGTATCTATGTTCATTACAGATTGGCCTCTGGTTTTCTTTTTCATTTGGGTATTTCTTTGGTTTTTGTACCAGGGTAATGCTTCCTTAAAAATTATTTTGGAAGAATTGCTTCCTTTTCAGTTTCATTGAAGAGTTTCAGCATTAGTGGCATGAGATCTTTCCTAAATTTCTTATTGGTGAATCCATTAGAATTCAGCAGTGAATCCATCAGGACCTTGGCTTTTCTTTGTTCATAAGTTTTCAATTGTATATTCAATTTCATAGAAATTGGATTATGTAGAATTTTCACATCTTCTTGATTCAGTTTTGGCAATTCATATATGTCTAGGGATCTATCCATCTCTTCTGTGCTTTCCAGCTTATTACAGGTTCTCAAAGTAGGTATTGATGGGGATGGGGATTTAGCTCAGTGGCATAAGCACCTGACTGGCAAGCGTGAGTCATGAGTACCAAAAAAAAAAAAAAGTAGGTATTGATGACCTTCTGGATTTCTGCAGGATCCATTGTAATTTTGCCCTTTTAATTCCAAACTGCATGAATTGGAATCCTCTTTTTTATAAGGCTGGCTAAGAGCTTATCAATTTTATTTAAACTTTCAAAGAACTCATTGATTTTTCTGTTGTTTTCTTAGTCTCCATTACATTAATTTCTGCTCTGATCTTTATAATTTTCACTCTCATATGAGCTTTGGGTCTGATTTGTTATTTTCCTAGAAGTTTTCTGTTCAACACTGCTTATTCATTCTGTTTTCCTGAGGTGAGAATTCATTGTTGTGAATTTCCTTCTTGGGACCACTGTCATTGCATCCCATAAGTTCCACTATATTTTAGTAGCATTATAATTTAATTGTAGATACTGTTTAATTTTTTCTTTAATTTCCTATGGACCTATTTGTTTATCAAGAGGATATTATTTAATTTCCATGTGTATATGTAGTTTTGGTAATTTCTTTTGCCATTGATTTCCAATTTCATTGCACTATGGTCAGAGAATGTGGAGCACTATTGGGACAGATCCACCTGAAAGAAAACAATTTGCCTTCATTGTGACTTACCTTTGTCCTACTTCCATGTACTGAGATATGAAGAGCTGGCTAAGAAATTACCCTAATTTCTTGAATGCATTTCTTGAATGACCAATGATATTGAAAATTTTACAGTATTTACATGTCATTTGTATTTCATCATTTGAGAAGTGTCTATTCATCTCAGATGCCCTTTTTAGGATTGGATCTTTGAACTTGGGGTGTCTGAATTTTTCAATTAATTATATGTTGTACATAGAAATACTCTGTCTAAGGGACAGGTAGTTAAAATTTTTTCCCATACTTTGGGTTGTCTTTTTGCTCTGTTAGTGATTTTTTTGACATACAAAAACATTTTAATAAGATAAGACCCCAGTTGTTGATTCTTTGAAGTACTTCCCATGAAGTTTGGGTTTTGTACATGAACTCTCTGCCTACACCTATGTCTTCAAAATATCTACCTATGCTCTCTTCCAGTACTACTGGAAGAGATCTACTATTTCTGTTTTAATATTTAGCTCTCTGATCCATTTTTACTTTATCTAACTGCATGATAATAGACATACATCTACTTTTAGTCCTTGGCACGTGGAAAGCCAGTTTTTCCAGCACTACTTATTAAAGAGGCTCTCTTTCTTCCAGTGAACATGTTTGGCCCTTTTATCAAAAATAAGGTGGTTGAAAATCTTTGTAGTTGCATCTGCATCTTATCATCTGTTTCACTGATCCTCAGCTCTGTTTTTCTGCCAATACCATGCTGATTTTATCATAGTAGCTTTATAGTATAATTTCAAGTCTGGAATTATGATGTCTCCTGCCTTGCCTTTGGTGCCCAGAACTGCCTTTGCTACCCAAAGTAACTTTTGCTGCCAAATGAATTTTAGGAATGTTTTCTCTATATCTGTAAAGTATGTTGGTGTCATTTTGATTAGGGTTGCATTACAACTGTGAAACAGTTTAGGGAGTATGGCCATTTTCACTATGTTGGTTCTTATCCATGAGCAAGGGATGTATTTCCATTTTCTCATATCATCTTCAATCTCTTTTGTCAGAGCATGGTAATTTTCAAAGTACAGGTCCTTTATTTCCTTTGTTAGATTGATTCCTAAGTATTTCATTTTTTCTGGATGCTACTATGAAGGGTGTGGTTTTCCTAATTTTTCTCTCAGTGAGTTTGTTTTTTTATGTGCAGGAATGCTATTGATTTTTGAGTGTTAACTTTGTATCCAGCTATGCTAGTTGTTATTAATTCTAGAAGTGCCTTGGTGGAGTTTTGGGGGTCTTCCATGTAGAGTATCATGTCATCTGGAAATAATGATGATTTAACTTCTTCCTTTCCTATCCTTTATTGTTCTGGCTAATGTTTCCAGAACTATATTGAATAGGAGTGGTGATAATCGACATTCTCATCTTGTTCTTGATTTTAGGTTAAAAGCTTTCAGTTTTTGTCCATTTTGTCCATTTTGTAATATGATGCTGGCTGCTGGTTTGTCATAGATGCCTTTAACTGGATTGAGGTAAATAACATCTATTCCAATTTCTGTACAGTTTTTATCATGAATGACTGTTGGATTTTATAAAAACTTTATCTGCATCTATTGAGATGATTATATGATTTTTGTCTTTGATATGGTGTATTACACTTATTGATTCATGTATGTTGAACCATTCCTGTATTTTTGGGATGAATACCACTTGATAAGGTTGGCTAGGGATTTATCAATTTTATTTATTCTTTCATTGAACCAATTCTATGATTCATTAATTCTTTGTATTGTCTTCTTAGTCTGAATTACATTAATTTTGGCTCTGATCTTTATACTTTCCTCCCTTGTATGGACTTTGGGCTTTACTTGCTCTTTTTTTTCTAGAAGCTTGAGGTACAGCATTACATTGTTTACTTGTGTTCATTCTGTTTTCCTGATGTGAGAATTCACTCTTATAAATTTTCCTATCAGGACTACTTTCATTGTCCCACAGGTTCCAGTAAGTTGTATTTGCATTTTCATTTGATGGTAGATATTGTTTAATTTCTTCTTTGATTTAATCTGTGACCTGTTAGTTTTTCAGGAGGTATTGTTTAATTTCCATGTGTTTATGAAGTTTTTGTAGCTTCTTTTGTCATTAAGTTCCAATTTTATCACACTATGGTCAGAAAATATGAATGGGATAATTTTAATTCATTTGCATTTACTTAAACACATTCTATTGGCTAGTATTGTAAACCCCAATATCGAGTTCAGTCATCCAAGTATTGTAATCCTCTTTCTAGTTTTCCTCACAATCCAAAAAGTTGTATTTGTACTTCCACTGAGACATCATTGGAATTTCAGTAAATTAATTCCAATCTACCACCACCAAAGCAACCCACGGTGAGAGTAAAAACACCAAGACATATTCCAAGTAAAGGGCAGCCAAGGGGTCCTAAGTCCAATCTGCATGAGGACATGCAGACAAAGCCCTGACCCTAGGCCTCTCCCTGAATTTATTATCTTGTGAAGAAGGGGGGTGGCTCAGGGATGAATGACAGTGAGGACGGCGGGAAATACATGAGTAATTTGAGCTGTCTGGCCAGGTGCAAGATTGACATCTCTGTAAATTGCAGAGATTAAGATATGTAGAAGGATCAATTTATATAATCCAATTTAGTAGCAATGGAATTGTTTTGGGAGGCTATCTGCCCTGGGGAGTCACCACCTCTTTATCTTGAGGCTTATACCCAAAGATACTGGCTCTAACATTTCATGTGCTCATATCCTGTACTTATCTGTATTGTATGGAGAACACTGTTTTGGTTGGCTATAGAAATTGCATGTTAGCACCTCAGCTAGCCTTATTTGCAATGCTTAGAGCCAGTTGAAGAGAGAAGGAAATACCCTAGCCAGCTTTTCACATATCATTATAAGGAAATGAGCCTCCAAATAATCAAAATCACAGTAATTGTTTTGGATTCAAAGGGAGTCACTGGAGTTGTCTCCCACAGGCTAGTATATTAACTTCCCATGGGCTATAGGCTACTTTATAGAACATCCCATGTGCAGCTGAAAAGAATGTGTATTCTGATATTGTTCTGTGAAACACTATGTAAATATCTACTAAGTCCATTTATTGCACAGGTCTGGTTCATTTATGTTATTTCCTGATTTTTGCTCTGGTTGATTTATCCCTTTTTGACAATGGGGTATTAAGGTCCCCTGTTATAATTGTGTTGTTGCTTATTTGATTTTTGAAGTCTGTTAATATTTGTCTTATATAGTTGGGTGCTCCCATATTTGGTGTTTATGTATTTATGACTGTTATCTCTTCCTCTTGAACTTTTCCCGTAACAAGTATGTAGTGACCTTCTTTATCTCTTTTGATCATTCTTGGTTTGATGTTCACTTTGTATACAAACACCTTTGTATTTGTATGCAAATACCTGCTCCTTATTTTTTCTGGATTCCTATTACATGGAGTATTATTTTATACCCTTTGACTTTTAGCTTATGAATTTCTTATTGAGTTAATGTGTTTCTTGTATAGAGCATATTGTTGGATCTTGTTTTTTTTTGATTGGTGAATTGAGGCTATTTACATTTATGATAATAACTGATATGTATTGGCTTGTCTTTGCCATTTTATTTTCCTGCTGTTTGTTCCCTACTGGTTTTCCCCTCTGTTTAACTGGTTGATCGGCTTGGTGGTTTCTTTTTGTTATTGTTCTTGGAATTGTGGTCTTTTGTCTCTGTCTAGAATATCTTTCAGTACCCTAAGTAGTGTTGGTTTGGTGGTCATGAATTTCTTCAGTTGCTCTTTGTTATGGAAATATCTCATTTCTCTATTAATTTTGAAAAATAGTTTTGCAGGATATATCAATCTGAGTTGGAAGTTGTTTTATTTCAGGACTTGAAATATTTCACTCCAAGCTCTTCTTGACTTGAGGGTTTGCATTGAGAAGTCTTCCATGATTCCAATGGGCTTTCCTTTATAGGTGATCAGTTTATTTTCTCTAACATATTACAACATTCTGTTTTCATGCTGAATTTCTGGAATCTTTATTATTATATGTCTGGGTACAGATTTATATTGGCTATAGGAGTTTTATATGCCTCACTTATCTCTATGTCACATTCTTTTCCCATGCTTGGAAAATTTTCTGCTATTACTTCTGTAAATAGTTTTTCTGCATATTATTTCTATTGACTACTGCTTTTTTCACTAACCCTAATTAATCTTCCATTATTTTTCTTTGCACCATCTTGCAGTGGTTTAATTGTTACATTCCGACCTTTTGTTATTTTCAAGAGATCTTTCCTTTCATGATTGCTAGCCATGATTCTGTCTTCAAGGTCTAAAAGTCTATCTTCAGTTTTGTGCTAGTGGTTTTGCCAGCTTTCAATGGAATTTTTAATTTCCTAGATATCTATTTGAATCCATCTCATGCATTCTATTTCTCTCTTACATTGATGATTCATGATCTCTATCCTACCATCATCTATAATTTGTCTCTCTCTACTGTAGATTTGCCTAGCAATTCCTTTATAAATGTTGACTTTTCATTTTTTATCTGTGAGATTATTTCTGATCTGAGTTCCTCTACAGTAGATTTATTTCTTTACTTCAGTTGTTATCATTTCAGAAATTTCAGGTATGTCTCTTCCAATTTATTTTATGTTAATGTCTCCTGGCATTGCTCTGGGTGAGCTGGAGGTCTGAGATTGAATTTTGCTTCTTTGTCTTGTTCTTTTATATTTTTTATTTTAAAAAAGAATAAAATCAAACAAAATAAAGCTAATCAGAATCAAACTAATCAGAATAAAGCTAATCAGAATAAAAGTGATACAGTGCTTCAAAACAAGATAAAAGGAAATCAACAACAGCTACCATAATGCCTCTTGCTATCCTCAAAGTACCTGCCCATACCATCAGACATAATAAAATCAAACAAACAGAACAGAATAAAACCAATCAAAAAATGAAAGTGATACAGGACTTCACAACAAGATAATAGGAAATCAATAATAGCTACCATAATATATCTTCTAATCTTTGAAATAGCACCATGCCATCAGATACAATAAAATCAACCAAAATGCAACAGAATAAAACCAAACCAAACAAAACAATGAAAATGATGCATGATTTTAAAACAAGATAATAGGAAATTAACAATAGCTACTATTTTCAGAAGGAAATCCTTCATAGTTGTTGTATTGCACATTGTTATCCTCCAAATAAATGCTCAGACTATTGGCTTTAGACCTGCAAAATCAATCAAATACTAAACACTGAAAGCACTAAGTATTTTTTTTTAACTTTAGTAGCTATCATCTCAGCATGTTTATCTGGATCAGTTGGTTGGTTATCAGGTGGATGGGGGAGGCTCAGCTCTTCTTGTGTCCCAGTCTATGTGCCGGCTGGCTCACCGGAAGGGACTGGCTTCTCATTTCTCCTCCTGGTGGCCAGCATGGCTATCACTGGCTCACAGGAAGGGACTGGCTTCTTGTTTCTCCTCCTGATGGCCCATGACTCATCATCTCATATTTGAAAAATTTTTTGTTTTTCATTCTGTGATGATTCTTGAGTTTTGTAGTAGTGTCAAGGTCTCTCTAGGAAATGTCTGTTCTTCAGGGATTTCTCATGTGTGTAGGAGATTCTTGGTTTGTGTCCATCACAAAATCCTACATTCCCAATTAATTAATAGTGGCATGTTGTTATCTGTTTAGCTCAGTCCCCAGCCCCTTGATATAGGATTGTGGTGAGCTTATTACCCCAAAGCTTTCCAGTATTGTTACAGAAGAGAGGACAGCTGATTCCAACAGATAAGACATCCTGGTTAAAGTAGTAAAATCAGCAATAACAATAGCATCAGGCACAGTTTAGAAACTGACAAACAGTGGTCACTATTGATTTTATACTTTAGACCATAAGAGCAGAGTCTACAGTTATATAACAGAACTGATCATAAATTAGAGGTTTATATGCAATGTGTTTACCCTTGGTAGAATGGTTTTACCATATGGTGGGGAAATTTAGGAAGGAGAGTGCATAGAACAAAGATAATTGGAAAGAAAGTAGAAGAAACAATGAAGGACAAAGGATGAGCACACAATGTTGGGAAAACTAAAGAAGGGTATAGAAAAGAAAGAATGAAGTAGTATTCAAGGGATTATATGAACTTGGCCTATGGTTTTGGGGGATGGGATTAGTTTACTGTGGCTAGAATTCTCCCCAGCTGTCTAGAAGAGAGAGAGAGAGAGAGAGAGAGAGAAGGAAAGAAAGAAAGAAAGAAGAAAAAAGAAGAAAGAAAAGAAAGGAAGGAAGGAAGGACAAAAGAAAGAAAGAAAGAAAGAAAGAAAGAAAGAAAGAAAGAAAGAAAGAGAAAGAAAAAGAAAAAATAGAAAAAAAATTGAGAGAAAAGGACTGGTTACCAAATCCTGGTTTCTTCCTGAGCTTGTTGCAGGTCCCACAGAAGCCTCAGTCACCTGTTGGTTCCTACTGGTACTGTTACTTCAGATTTTCCACACCTCTAGTCTCGACTGTCCATCCTGTTCCCCTTAGTTAGGACCCTACTGTGTTACTGGTGCTCCCCCTGGTCTCTGGGCCTTGCTAAGCAATTTACCTCAGCTGTGGCAGGAGCAAAGGGAGGGGCCATTCTTTGACGTTTATATTTATAATCCCATGGGAAAGTTATTAAATTTTAGCAAGTTAATTTTAATCTACCACTTCCAGTGCAACTCACAGTGAGAATATACATTATATTTCTAATTATAGGGAGCCAAGGGGTCCTAAGTCCAGCCAGGATGAAGGTTTATCAGAATAAAGACCTCAACTCAGGGCCTAGCCCAGATCTTATTAATTTGTGAAGAAGGCGGTATTGAAGGATGTGTGATTTTGAGAATGGTGGGAAATTTGTAAGTACTGTGAGCTGGGCTAGCCAGGAGGCCTGAAAGCAGCTCTACAATATGCAAAGAGAAGGACATGCGGAAAGACCAATCTGCATAACACAACTGAGGTAGCATTTAACGTTTTGGGGAATAGGTGCTTTAGTTCTGATGTGCAAACTTTTTTGCCCTGAGAAATCATAGCCTCTTATCTCAAGGCTCAAATTCAGTTGACAGCCCTGGAATGGTGGCTCTTTATACCATCCCCCCTGGCTCAACAATGTTTTGGGAGGCAGGAGATAGGAAAACAGTGGCTGTCACCTAGCTTTAAAGATTATGCATCAGCACCTCAGCTAGCCCTGTTGGAGACCACTAGGAAGCGGCTCTGAGCAGGATTTAAATTTTACTAATTGGCTTCTATGTTTATCTGTGAGTCTGTCCTAGGCCTTGGCCCCTTGCCTGGTGACGGGAGCTGATTCAAGGTAAGTGAACCTCTATGTATCACTGGTCCTGGCTGAGGCCTATAGTGGCCTGTGAGGCCAGAGATACCTCAAAGGGCAAGATAAGGCCAC
>PVJX010002041.1:68685-98273 GCA_004027295.1 Dolichotis patagonum | reverse complement strand
TGGCTCCTCCACTAATTAAAGAGACAGCAGTTAAAGGAATTTCACTCCTGCAGTCTCAATCCTACCATGAATGTTATCTTGGAGATAAGATGGTTCTCCTAAATTGGCATAATTTACCACCTGGAGAAGTCTTTGAAGTGACTACCAAGGTCCTGCTCATTTCCTGACAAAAACTAATAAAAGTTTTTGTCTTAGCCCTTGGAGTCAAGAGCTCAACTAAAGGGTTTTGACCCTCCTGGGGCCCTAAAAAAAATCAATACAATTATCTCTTTTTATTTAACCTCTGCCGTACACTTGTTTGGGAGATCGGGGATCTAGGTCAGGACCTGATAGCCCTATTTACATTGCTTAGAGCCAACTGAAGGAAAAGGAAATAACATAACCAGCTCTGTACATATCAGTACAGGTGACAAGGCCAGGTTTAGCCAAAGTGTAGTTGCTCTTTAAGGAGATTCATTCAGGTAGTCCTCCCCAGGTTCCTGCTGGGGAGAAGATGGCAATGGGGGAGGGGCCTTCCTCCGTGTTGTTCACCTGCGTTTCCACAGTGCTGAGCTTGCTCACTGTGTCGGGCTTTCTGATTAGCTCCAATCTTATGTTATTCTTTGCTTCATCTTGCAGCTGTTGGATTGATTTTTCATGGTCCCTGTCTATTTTAAAGATATTTCTGTTCATGGTCAGTAGCCTCAATCCTGTCCTCTAGATCTGATATTCTATCCTTTCCTTCATTCAATCTATAATGTATACTCTCAGTGGAGTTGTTAATCTCCTAGATTTTTGTTTGGATTTGCTTCATGGATTGCATTTATTTCTTATTTGGGGTTTTTATTTTGTTTTCTGTGATGATCCTTGTGAGTTTTCCTAAACTCCTCTGGCTTTTTATCTAAGTGTACACTCAGGCCTTTCATTTTGACCATCATTCTTTTTTTACTTGAGAGATTATTTTATTCTATAGCTTCATTCGTTTTTTCACTTCTGCTGCTGTCATTTCAGGAAGTTTCAGTGAGTGACTTCTGATTTCCTCTATCTCATTGGCTCTGAACTTGTCCTAGGTGGGCTGGAGATCTGGGGTTGCATTTTGATTCTGCATCTTGTTATTTTATATTTTGTATTTTTTTCTTTGTTGATGCTTGTAAATTTCTTATGGGAGAAAGCTTTGTCTCTAGTATGGAGGCTTCCTTAGAAAATGTCTGTCCCTCAGGGAGGTTTTTTAGGTGTAGGTGGTTCTTGGTCTTTGTGTATGTCCCAAGAATCCACCTGTCCAATTTATTAAGGATGAAAAATTGTTATTTGGCTCACCACCCTGTCCTTTGGTACTGGACTATGGTCATGGTTATGACCTCAATCTCCATGTTATACAAGGAAAAATAACTGATTACAACAGGTATAATATCCTGGCTAAAGTAGGTCAGTTAGCAATAGCATCAAGCACAGCCTAGCCAATGAGAAACTATAATAACTATTAACTTGATACCCATAAACATGGAGCAAGTTCTACAGTTACATAACAAAGTCCAACATATACTAGGAATTTGCATGCAATGATTTTCCCCTTAGTAGAGTGATTTTACACTGTGGGGGATTTAAAAGGAATAGAGGCTGAAACAGAGGAATGAAGGAAGACTAGAGAGCAAAGGATGATCACCTAAGTTTTGACAGAACATGAGAGAAAATGAAAGACAAAGCAAAACAATATTGAAACAAACCAGAAGAAGACACAATGTTCACTTACATGAAAATATAAAACCAATATAGTTGAGGAAAGAGTAAACGATGAATAGAAGAAAAGAAAATGAAAGGTAAGAAGCTTAAATATTAAAAAAATAAAAGACAAGGATCATCACAGAAAACAAAATAAGACAAGAAAGAAAATAGAAAAGAAAGAAAGAAAAGAAAAGAAAGAAAAATCCAACCTGGCAGAAAAAGGAAAACCAATCAAACAAACAAAGAAAAAGAATAAAATTTCTCCAGTATCCAGAGTTCTGTGGTAGTGTCCAACTTGGATCCCAGAGATGAGCTGTGTAATCCTGCCAGATTTGCAGTAGGATTTGTACTGGGTATAGGGTTGATCATGGCCTCTGTATGTCGGGGCTGGGAGTATTCTGAAGCTGACAGTGTTCCCCACATCCACTTCTTTCCACAATTGTCTCTACAGTGCTCTCCTAACTGATGTGGTGCCCCAGATAGGGAAAGCCTGGGGTTGCTCCCAGACCTGTAGAGTTGGCTATTTCCAGACCTTGCACGACTTCCTCTGTTCCATACCCTTGACTCTTATGAACCGGTTATTGGGGAGAGTGCCCTTGTCTCACTGCAGACCAAGGCAGCTTGCCTGCTTATGGTGCTGGTCCAAGGTCACCCTGTTGGTCATAGACCAAGTAGATGCTTCCAGTCCTTTGTAATTAGAGATGAGTAGCTTTTTGTAGCCACCAGAGTGGAGGCTAAGTGATCCCAGCTCCTACCTCTCAGAAAAATTTCACCTAGTCTGCTTCTCATCTGCTGGCAATCTACTACTGTGACTGAGTGGCTTTTCCCTCATTCTGCTCTGGGACATTGGTAGTGAAGTGACCCAGGACTGTTCTGATGCTGGAGTTCAACTCAAGCCCTTTGAAATAAAATGGCGGCCTTGGCCTCCCACTTCTGTTCCATGTGTCTGTGTGTGGAGGACAGTGCCAGTTCACCTCACTCACCACCAGCAGCCTGTGTGGTCCCTTAGAAAACAGTATCTCTTACTCTCACTGCTGCTTCAGACTTTCCCCACAGCTGGACACTGCTGGTTCCACCTGTGTGGCCAGGTGCTGATGATACCACCTGTCCATTTGCTGTAAATTTTAGAAAGATTCTTTCTAAAAGGTTGAATTACCATGTTTTCAGTAGCTCAATATTACATCCACAAAGCTGACACAGGCATAGTATAACAAATATGCAGTAATAAAAGGATATGAAACAAAAAATCAACAAGTAACACATGACCTTGAATAAAGAGAAAGGGGAAATATATGAAAAATATGAAAAAAGAAATAAATATTGGAACAAAAGAAAGTTTCAAATTACTGTAAGTAACTACACTGCATGAGTCTTCTCCATATGGGCTACAGCATTTTGTATATCCACCAGCAATTTATAAAAGTCTCTGTATATCTTTGGGGTTTACCATCAGAGCATGTTGTAAGGTTTGAATCTGTCAGTTTGGTATTTGGGAAATATTATTTAATATTTCCCTTATTTTTTGTATGGAGTATATTTCATGATATTTAAGGAGCTTTTATTCCATTTTGTTCTTTGCCTCAGATTTTAAGAGTTCTTTATGTACTACAATGATTCCTCCTTTTGAATATAAAAAGGGATATGTAAAGGACAGTGTTACATTAAAAACATATTTGGGCTTCTTCCTTTAATTTGTAAATAGAGTATGACACTTACTCTGAACTGAAATCTGATTTGGCCCATTAGAAAGCTGAACTGGAACCTTCAAATCTTATCAGAAAAGCAAGATAATCTCCAATTCTCAGAATTTTTATTTCCTGTATAAAATGAACATTGTTTCAGTCAAATTTCTAAATCAGTTGAATCATTGAAATTGTGTAAAATAAATAGTCTGTTGCTACATTTTTGTGGTAATTTAAATGTTCTCTATGTCAAGAATTGAGGGTCAATTCATTTTTGGGAAATCACACAGGAACAGATCATGGTTAACTGATAACTGATAACTGGTTGTCTGCTAACTGTGATTACTGAGACAGGCAGAAATTGCATGAGTCAAAGTCCTCAACTGCTGTGTTATCTTGCTTTAAGGTGCCAGGACTTCACAGGCTGTTTGCTGGCCTTGATTCTGGCCACTGGCTTAAAGATTAATCTGTCCCTACCTAACCCAGCTGGAGACCTCGCCAAAGACCATGTAGGTCTAGGATGGACTATCAATTTATTTTATGCCAATTTATTAATATTAGTTATTGCTTGTTTGTACCACACCAAGCTGATCCTCAGCAAAGGAGGGATCAACTTTCTCAAGAACTTCGACACCTCACAGCCTCTCCAGATAACTCATCTTTCTGCAGCCACTTCAGAGGTCACTGCTCTGATCTGTGAGAAGCACCCTCTATCCTTAGTGCCACAGAAAATGGGCCAGTATTTCTGCACATGCTGGCCTAAGTAAACAGACATCTGCAGTGAGCAGCCAAGACACTGCACATGTATGAGTTAGCTGCAGTGGGACACAACACCCAACACACCATTTAAAGAAGAGATTTAATTTGTTCATGGTTACAAGAGATTCAGTCCATAGTCAAAGACTGCAAGGCAGAAATATCATGGCAAAAGAGTAAAATGAAATAAACCTGCTTGGTCCATTGCAGGGCAGGGGAACAGTAAGAAAGGGGAAGAAGCTAGGGATGATATGTAGTACCCAAGGTCACACCTTCATGATGCACCCAGACACACTCAGATGCGTGTTTCATTAATCTCCTAGGTGATCCCCAAAGCAATTAAAGTGGCACAAGCTTAAGCATGATATTCCACCCCTTGTCAGCTTGATATTCAAACACATCTTAATTCACATTTAGTCTCCAAATAAAAGCTAAAACAAGTTAATAATTCCATCTAACATGCTATAGCTCTCCCACATACGACTAAGAATACAATAATCCCTTCCCCCAAAACTCAGTATTTCCAACATTTTTCAAAAGGCCAAGTCAAAGTCTCTTCTAAGACTCAAGGCAGTCTTAGCTGTGTACATCTGTAAGAATTAAAAGTAAGTTACCTAAGCTAAAGGTACAATGGGGCTGGTGATTTAGCTCTGTAAGCACACGGTTGTGAGTTCGATCCCTGGTACCAAAAATAAAAAAATAAAAATAAAGGTACAATGGTGTCACAGTGTGCAACTGTGGACGCACAGAAAATGAATGATTACTCAGAGACAAGACAGTTCAGTCACTGAGAGCCCCAAGGGCCTCTCTCAACCAGCAGCAGCCAGAGTTAAGCAGGCTCCCAGGAGCTGCACCAAAGCCCAGAACTCTCAGACTTTTATTCAGAATATCAATGTAAGAGAAAAAAGCAGTAGAAAAGTATTTGGGGTAAGGATCCATCTCAAGGTTAGGCAGTTTTCTGGGAGGCAAGGAGACAGACAACAACCAGGTACAACACGCCTCATTAACCTAATCTTCTTGTTGTTTAACCAGTCGTTTTTCACTCAGCCTGAATTCTTTTCTCCCACATTCTAACCGTTCACTCTTCAAGCCAAGTTCCTCATATTCCCCCCTTTTTTGTTTTACAGGATCAGGGATGAGGAAGAAGAGAGGAATATAGTATAGATGGGTATTGGGCTTGATACAAGGTCATCAGGAACTCCTCCAGAAAAGCATACAAAGGACTTTGAAAAAACAACAAAAAAGATATTTCCAATAGTTTTGAGAATCCAAATGTGAAGGTTGAGGCTGGAAAACCGATTTTTAGAGTTGAACCTGTAGACAATCTCAATACAGTGGCTTGAGGTGATACTGCAAGCTTCCATTTGTAATTTATAAAGTTGGGCCTGTCGTCACCCCTAGCAATTATTAATCTCTTCTCCCAGATTTGTATGAAAGGCATCAGGGAGAAGGTGCTGGACTTCCTCCTAGGACTCAGGATGATTAAATGGGATAGGTGTGATGTCCATAAAATGGTAACTAGCATTACAAGCAAGTTGACTGTGTCTATAAGGGACTTGGTGCTCACTAAACCAGCTGACTGCTGCCTCAAGGGCACCAAGTCACTGAATTTCTTTATCAATGCTCCGCTGAGTTAGCAGTTTAGGGGTAATATTTTGGAAATAGCTATTTATAGTTTGAGCAGTTTGAATGGAACAAATTAAGGTGACCACAGTAGTTGTCACTATAGCTGCCAAGTAACAGCTGTAATTGGAATGTCCAGAAAATGTTTCAGCCTGCTAAGTTCAACTGTTAAGGTAATTTTTTCAAGAGCTGAATTTCCATCCATTCTCTCATTAGATTAGTGTGAAGCCAAACTTTGGCTCATTGTCTGAGTACCATAATATGAATAATGTCAAATTATACCTCACTGGGGCTGGAAAAGAATACAGTAACTATTATTGGTGGTATTGGTGATTATGTATAATGGAAATTTTTCTTCCATGAAATAAGATGAGCCCAATAAACATGCCATTTACTTGAGGTATAGATTTTAGCAAACTTAGAAAGATTAGGAGCTTTTTTACCTTTGTAATTTTGGAGTTGCAAGTGACTTACACGATCATTTCAAGAAACAGGTTTTCAGAAGTGAAGAGGGTTCTTGTGTTTTACAGCATCTGTTCAGCTTCACTGCTGTACTGCAGCAAAACCTTCTGAACCACACTTTTTTAAAATGTAAAGTTTTATTTTAAAGTTTTAAAATCTTATTAAAGTCTTTAACTATATTTTATCAATTATATTTTGAGAAGCCCATTGGCTCCCTCCATAATGACTTGTCTCTTGGGATAGTGAGGGATATCAGTGACACATTTAACATGTCAGATTGGAAGAAAGTTAGTAAGGAAATGGAATACAGGCAGGGCCGTTGTCTGCTTTAATTGTGAGGGTAATGTAACCTCATTACAGGAAAATATGAGAGTAAATGATGGTTAGCAGACAAGTTTTGTAAATGTCTATATGTATGAAAACACATCTCCTCAATTCCATTATGAATAATCAATCATTTGTAGAGTATCCACAATTGAAAGGTTGATCAGGGAACTGCTTGTTGGTTTCTTTTAAAATCAACTATGGTTACCTTAGAAGTTGAATTCTTATAAATTATAAAGAATTATAAAGTTTCATAGAGAAAACCTGAGATCAAGGGAAACATAACATGCTAGCACAACAATCACGATGGCATTATTATTTGACATGAAGAAACTTTAACTAAAATCTGTCATCTTTCAATAAAGTGTCATCTAAGAAGAATGCATCTGTCCCTAGATGTGCTTTTTGTGATATTGTCTGGATCATACAGTATTTTCCATGAGTCTTGAAAAAGTATTTGTGCCTTTTGGTTGGCTGTCTCATGAAGAGTTGGACACATCCTTGTTCCTTTTCCAGGCACTGGGACATAGGTCCTCTCTACTGATCTGTAGCATCAGGTTTTTCCTGGGCACTACTTTTCCTGGGTACACCTTGTCATAGTGTGTGACCATGGTAGTACAGGGAAAGAATGATTACCCATAGATGAGACTCAGTTCAATCACCAGGAGCCCAGAGGGGCCGTCTCACTCAAGAGCAGCCAGTTAGACAGATCATCTGTACCTCTCAATACTTTCAGTAATGCCCATACTCATGCAGAGATTGTAGCAATATAAACCAAGACCAAATGGGAACCAAAACTGACTGACCATGAACAACTAGTGAGATTATCTCAAAATCAAAAATAAAAAAGGATTAGGGTTTTGACTTAGTGCAAAACCATGGGTTTGGGCCAGGGATGTAGCTCAGTGGCACAGCATCTGCCTACCAAGTGCAAGGCCCTGCGTTCAATTCCCAGTACCACAAAACAAAACAAAACAAAACAAAACAAAACAAAACAAAACAAATAAAAGGCTATGGGTTTGTTTATTTATTTATTTAAGATGATGGGTTTAATTCTCCAGTGCTGCCTATAAAAAATGAATTCTAGGGCTGGGGATTTAGCTCAGTGGCTTAAGTGCCTGCCTGGTAAGCGCAAGGTCGTGAGTTCGATCCCCAGTACCAAAAAAAAAAAAAAAGAATTCTATAAGGAGCCTGATTGTAAAGATTGGGGTACATATTAGCCTAGTTGTCCCCTAAGCTTTCTAGAAGTCATCTTTAAAAAAGAAACATGATTAATTTCATAGTTCATAATTTTCATGAGAGAACAAAATTATGGGACTATGAGGAAATAATCTGCAAAAAAATGTATACATGTTTCAAGAAAAGAAAAACTTGTATAAATGTTTTAATACTAAATTTATTGAGACATCCTGAGATTAATGCAAGTTACTTTTGGCCTCTACAATTACAAGAGGTGCTCTAATTGGTGGCCATTAGCTTCTTGACATCTTATTCGTACAGCAAACTGCTCCTTGGGCAACCTTGGTCATGGAGATTGCTGTATATGGGTTTTCAATTTCTTGGGGCCAGCAGTGTAGTGGGGTTTTCTGCACTATGCAACATTCTCTGGCATCCCCCTATGAGGGTAGCATATATGTTGAAAAAATAGCATACTATCCCTCTTTTCTTAAAATGTGTATTTTTTAGAGGACTCTGTATATTATGGTTAATTATTTGCTCTTTAAATTCTTAACATTTATAATGAAATAAAACTTATATCTGGTTTCCATGAGAATATTTACTACAAAGTAGTTAAAAAAATAAACCACACACACCTCTCATCCTAGTTACTTGGGAGGCTCAAGCAGGAAGATCACTTGGGCCCAGGTAGTCAAAATCAGTCTGGGCAAAAGAAATCCTGGACATCTATCCATCCATCTATCCATACACAAGTGTATATGTAAGCTTAAATTAACTTACAGTATGAAAAAAGTAAAAAATAAAAGATTTACAATGGGCTTTCATAAACAGCTAAACAATAACCCCAAAAATCCCATAGCAACTGAGGTGCTGACAACACGGATGAACACTATGCACAAAAACTGCTTTGCTATGAGAAGTCAGAATAGCAGTTCCTAAATACTGCTTTACGGAACAGTGCCAGAAGGCGACAAACTTCAACAGTCATATTGAAATACAAATACAAAGACAAGAGCCAAATTTTTGAGTCAGTACTTGGTCAAAATTCAATTGAGATTATCTTTCCTATTTTAAAGCTATTAAATCTGTTATATTTTAACAAAGATTACAAATATACTCATTTTTATTTGCTTTTTGATTTTCTTTACTATCCAAACAAAAAGATCAGCTATAACCATAACACGGGGGGAATTGTATGACACCTTAAATTGTCACTAATTTGACTCTGTTAATAATTTGTCTAGTATAATTATTTCTGTTTATTTCCTTTCCCATGTTCTGAACTTATTTGAAACTAAATAAATAATTTTACTAATCTAATAGGACCAACTTACTAACTTTTCTACTATGTGTTAAAAGTTTAACAGATATGTTCATTTTAAGCAATATTTCTTAAGGAAATTTAAAAATTCATAAAGCATTACAAAGCCAAAGGTTTGGTCTTGATACTGTTTCACGATACAGTCAAATGCAATTAATTCTGTATTTCAAAACTAGAATTTATAATCCAAATAAAGTTCAATTTAATACAAAGGAGGTTTTTGTATTTAAAGTTTATTCATTATTTAGGCATTAAAATTCATCCAAAATTCAGCCACAATTTAATAGTATCTTATTAGGAGGGGGTTTTACCAAATTTTATGGGGGAAAATCTATTTATCAATAAATGTTCTTTTTCAAAAGTGTTGAGTAACACAACCTTTTGAGAGCTAAAGCCACAAGCAAGAGACAATGCAGTGTTGGTGAGGACCTAACACAAAAGACGTTTGTCTTTTACTGTTGTATCTTTAATTCCCAAGTTATTCATTTCATCAGTAGAATGTGTCAAATTCCTAATGAAAAGATGAGCAGTTAGGCTTTTCCAGGGTGGTTTCTATAAGAAGTGAAGTATGTTATTTCTTTAACAGTTAGCTGTTTCCCATAGCTTCACCTCTATCTTTGCTTTGCATATTCTACACAAACATCTTTCGTCCTACTGAAGCTTGCACTCAGGAGCTGAGTGAATGTATTTAGTGTGTGTGTGCCATGTGCTACATGTAAACAAACTTCCATGTGAAGTGCAGCCATTATGTGGCATCCATGTGCATGACTACATGCTGTATATGAGCTATGGTCATTAGACCATCGTTCTTTGATCTTATTTTCACATTCTTTGCTTTCACTTGTAAAATTTTGCAGAATTCTCTCTTGTGACCCATCAATCTGTTTTTCGTCTTTAGTCATGGAGAACTTGGTCCCTCTTTCCTTTATCCCCTTCCTCTCTGCACATGCAAGTCTCTCCTATCCCAACTGTCCAATACTGAGCACTTGACTTCTTACTAAAAATTTGATATATTAGCAGATATAAGAATTGTCTGTTTCCTAAACAGAAACAGTTGAGTACTTTGCCTTTATCTGGAACTATTGTTAAAGGCTTAGACTTCGCAAAAGACATCTTCTCTATGTCCCCCCAAAATACAATTGACACATTTCTGTGTTTGCACCAAATATACATTTCAGGTAACCAATTAACCACAGGACCACCATGCATGGTTATCTTTTCAGAAAGGAATGTGGGTACTGTGGACTGAACCAAGGGCCTCATGTAAACTAGGCAAGTGTTCTAGTGCTGAGCTCTATCCCCAGCCCTTTTCACAATTTTAAAACAAAGTCTCACTGAGTTGGCTTATGATGGCCTTGCATTTGAAATCCTGCCTCGGTCTTCTGAGTGGCTGGAATTTGAGGTATGCACTACCATACCCAGCTTGCGTATTACTTTTTATTTCCCTTAGAAGTACAATCTGAGGCAAGGATTCCAGGTCAGGTGGTTTACTTGAGAGATTCAGGCAATAGGACTAGAATGGGGAGACAGGAAAGGAAAGGTGTTGAAGGGTGCGTTGTCCAGCTGGCTCATGCTGTAAATTACCTTACGCCTGCAGTTAAACTCTGGAACAATGTAGAACACACAATTCAGATTTAAGGGCTTGGGCTTGAAATTACTCTGAGAAGATGGTAGTTAACTTTCTAGCATTTCTGGCAGACAAAACAGCCTCTGTTGGTTGTTAAGGAAAGAAGGCACTGCAGACACTGGTAGCTGAAAGTCGGAAAGTACTCACATCGTCATACTTCTGGTTATTTCTTTACAGAACTGTTTATGGAAGGAGATACACTGGAAATTAATAATTAGATAAATAAATGTGGACATATGGTTTTGATGCAAATTGCTAAATAGTTTTCCAAAATTATATACAATTCACACAAAAACCCAAATTATATATAAAGGCCATTTTCACATCTGCCAACACATAATTTTTAAAAAAATTATCCACTTTTGCTTGAACAAAAATGGAAAAAAGTGTGCATGAAAAGGCAGAAATTACTGAACCACAGATGTTGCTTCACAAAGACTAGATCTCCCAGAGGTCCTTCCAGAGTTCAAAAGACCAAAACAAAACTTTAAGAGAAGGAATTTTTAGTGAATGTCAGTTTGTCTACAGACAGTAAAACATAGCCAAAATTTTTTAATGAAATAAAATTTGACAATCACTTATCTATAAAAGGAATTAAAACTGTGGCTGATAAAAGATATAACAAATCAAAAATGGCATCAATTTTACAAATCCTTTAGGTTTTGATTTTTTTATATGAATTGTGTACTTTTTCCTTTTATGAACTAGCAGTGTTTGTACTCACTAAAGGAGATATTTAATTGTTGGAGAAAATGTAGACCCGAGATGGAATTAAAATAATTAATGTTCTCTTGTCTCATAAAACAAGCCCTGAGAAGAAAAGGAAGTTCAAAGAACAGTGCTTTACCCCCTGGAGATCTGCTTCATGCAGAGGGCCGGAAAAATTGCATGTATAGCAATGGTGAACCTGAAAAACTGAGTAAATACTGGTAATATATGGTCAACTAGGAAAATGGAAAGATCACAGCAAGAAATATCTTGAAAATACGAGCTCTTCTTCTACTAATAATAGTTCAAAGCTATTTTTTAAAAACTTGGAAAACAAAATGCCTTGGGAAATACAATATATAGCCAGTGTTTCCAGAAAATCCAAACAGCAATAGACTCTAAAGAGATGTATTCAATTGGCAAATAGTTGTTGACATAATTTTTATCATTTACCCTATGAGTCTCTCAGTTTATTAAACAATATGAGCCCTACTGAATTTACTTTGTAGCTACAGATGTAATTATTTGTTTTTTCTATTTTATCACTGAGTCCAGATTTTGTCCTTCAGAAAAATACATGAAAAGAAATTTTTGAATGCCTATTTTATTCTATTCTTTGAAGAAATGCATTTCTTTTCCTTTAAATCAAAGTATAAGATTTCAAAGATTTGAAAAATAATACTCCAGGTTTCACTCTGAATTCCCATGACAAGTACCCTATTTTATCTTGGTATCTATCCTTCAAAAATGACTAAGCATAATTTGTCCAAAATCTATATATAAACCAAAGTGGTTTGGGGGCCAATACCTTTTATATCATTAAAATTTCTAGTATAACACATTATATACATATAATATGTATTTTTTAAAGTATGTTGTGGCATGTGCATTCATTTTTAATAATATATAGAATAATAAATACAGAAACTGGCAATCTACTTATATCAAGCAGTATTAAGTACTGTACACAATTTTTTGTGCTGTATTTTTACATGCAGATTTTGTTTACACTAGCCTCGCACAAGCATGTGAGTAACATGTTGAGTTATGACATCACTATGTGTTATGAAGTCTTCATTACAATCTTACAGGATTACTGTTTTGGGGTTTTTTTCCCAAATTTTTGTAAGTACATATTTGCAGTAATGTATGCATTCACTGTAAGAGTTGGTACATGTAGATAACACATCTTAACTCGTTTTTTCATCCCCTTCCCCTTCCCATCCTCCATCTCTTCTCCATATTTTGGCCTCTTCCTTTTTATAAAAGACCTGTTTCCCTTTTGTATTTTATTTTGCCCTTTATATCAAGTTTCTTAAGAGAAACCTTGTGATATTGAAGCTTGTGTGTCTGATTTATTTCACTTAACATTATGGTCTAAAGGCACATTCATTTTCCTGCAAATGACTCAAATTTACCCTCCTTTACAGGTCAGTAGTACTCTACCATATCTAAATACATTTTCTTTATCCCTTCTGTTGATGTACATGTAAGTTGCTGCAAGATCTAGCTTTATGAGTTGTGCCGCTATGAACATGGATATGCATGTAGCACTCTACAATGATGTCTTTAATTCTTTGGGAGGAAATACCTAGACGGGGAATAGATGGGTCAAATGGAATTTCCGTTATTATTTTTTTGAGCAACCTCTATACTGATTTCCAAGAGTTATACCAATGTTTCCCTTTGTTTTCACAGAATCTCTGTTTGTCTTTTTGGGCTTTGGGGTTGTATTTAAAAGCCTTTACAAGACCTAAAAATTGTTATTTATTAAATTTCTAGTTTTACCTTTTACCTATAATACAGATTAACAGTAACTTGTATGATACGAGATCAATGGCTGTTTTTCTCTGTATCATAAGCTGGTTTTGTAAACATCCTTGAATGAGTTATTTTCCTTTCTTAATTCATGGCATCATTGATGTATTTCAGATTTATATATCTGGTTTAGAATTCTTTTTTCCTCTTATAACAGTATATGATTATTCCTAACACAATTTTTACTTAAGTATTGTATTTTCATTTGTAATAATGTGATCCTTCGTTTTGTTTTTGTTCTCTGTCATCTTCTTGTTTTGTTGTTGCCTTGCTTTTGTGTAACAACTAAGATTTTTTATAAACTTTTGTTTCTCAAAAGTCATGATTGTCTCGATCTTGGAATGTGTATTTGCGTGTGTTTCTCTAACAGAACTAAGACAAGTACTTGGTTCAGGTCACTTCTTTGGAAGGTGACATTACGAAACTGGAATAGGAAACAGTGAGAGACAGAAAGGGGGAAAATGCCAATATACAAATATGACACAGACACTGCCTCTGTAGGAAACATGGGTGCCTCCCATGACTCCATTTCAAAAACATAGGACTAAGACTTTTCTCCTTGGCCCCAGTCCCTAGAATTTGTGAACCCCTGCATTACCAGATTTCAGCTGCACACAACCTGAGCATGAAGAGTTATATGGAACTGTCCAATACAGCTGCAACTAAAGGGGGGGTGCACAGAAAAGATGCAGAATCAAGCCCCCCCCCACACTTCAGTCCACTCTTCTACCCATTCAGATACACTAGGGCCCACTTTAAGCTCACTGTGATACTTTTGAGAGAGATGTCAATTGCAATATGTAGAAAATCAACACAGGTGGTTTATCATAAGTCAGTCTCCATGGATGTTGATGGTCATAAGCTACGACCACTATTCATTATCTCCTCTACCATCCTTTCTAGAGGTCGCTCATTCTTGACCAGTACCTCAGCTGTGCTCAGCTGCTTGCCTGGCAGTGACCCACACTTTCCATCCCAAGGATGCAGAGGCTTGGTTACTGTGCCCTCACAGAGCATGGGAACACTGTGAGCTCTCCATTCCATTATGCAGCAGTAGCCTGAGCCTTCAGAATGACCAATGCTGCAATTCCTTTGCTGCTATTCCCCTACTTTGGCAATCTCCAAGTGACTAAGCAGAAATTTTGAAGCCCGTGGAACTCTTACTGGATTTCCAGATAGACCCCTGCTTGAGATTGAGGACCTCCAATCCAGCAGAGCCTACAGCTGCAGAGAGATGGCACTTATATTTTATAAATGAGTTAATGGAAATAAGGTGGAGACAGTCGATACTGGTTCATGGACCTGAGTATTCTACCTATTGATACAGACCCTGTTGGTTTAATGTAGGGGTCTGCAAACTTTATGTAAAGGACTGTAAATATTTTAAGACTGCCAACTATAATGGACTTTGTTACAACAACTTTGTCATCAAAGAACAAAAACAGCCATAGGCAATACAATCATTTCCATAAAATTAATACCTCCTCTAGGGCCTACAGCTTAAGTTATTGAACCCTCACAAGTCATTTGATTACTGCATATGATCACTGCCACCAAGATGCTGGTTTGTCTGGTCCCCTGATAATTGACAATAAGAGGAATTTTTTTCATCATTCCATTTTATAACAAGACTTTTCCTCTGATATGCTAACATTTCTTTTTCATTTATAGATCTGTTGGTGTTGCCTTCCTACTCAGTCTCAGTGTCCTAAATGTGTCCATTTTGCATTGTAAATTCTGGAAAAGTATAAAAACTGTAACTAACGCACTTACAGTGAGATTGTAGCACAAAATTACAGGTTCTTTTTCACAAATAAACACAAATTAATAAAAGAAAATAATCAGAACTATTAGATTTCACTGAAAAACAAACAACATCCTAAATTTTAAAAGTATGCAAAAAACAGTTGATATAATACAAATAGAAAAAAAAAACAAAAACAAATAGACACCGGGTATCTCGTGCAAACAAGAACTGACTGGTTGAAACGACACCTGCTGAGCAACATTTGGGATAGTCAGTAAATGTAAATGGATGTTTGCCCAAGGGACACTCGAAGTAAACTGTTAAGTGGTTAAAAGGGGAGGTACATGCAATATAGTATACTAAACTGGATCCCAACTAAAACAAGAGTAGTAGTTGAGCTGGGTGTGCACAATGATAGAATGTTTGTGCAGCATGGTCCTGGCTCTGGATCTAACCCTGGTACTGGAAATAAATTAGAATAGAATAGCAATGGAAAAGTTGTATCAGAATACAGCATGCAGTTAAATGAACAGTAAAGTCTTTTTATTAACTTCAAATCTTTGAACTAATGTTTTTTGGTACCTAAAATATCAGTAAGGAAATCTGGGCAAAAGGCTCACAGGAACTTTCAGTACTGCTGTGTAAGTTTCCAGTAAATTCAAAATAGTTGAAAATTAAGTTTATTAGAAAGTGTGGGACATTTAAGTACCTGTGCACACAAGAACAGAAAAAGGAATTGCAGTGATGCTCTGAAAAGAGTAACACAAGCATCACTTCAGAAACACCCACGGAATAGGAGGAAGCAGTGACTGGCAGAGGGGTGTAAGGGGCTTCAGTGTGCAGATCGTGCTCCATTTCTTGACCTGAAGCACCAGTTACACGGGTCTCCAGGTCAAGACTACTTTTGTTACCTGACTTTTTCAGGAAAAAAAATTTTTGTGAATCAGGTGCAGCGGCACATGCCTGTGGTCCCAGAAGGCTGCTACTCAGAAGACTGAAACAGGAGGTTCACTTGAACCAAGGAGTTGAGGTCCAGCAATGGCAACATACAAAGACCCACCCCTGCCTCCCGCCATGTAAAAAATATACATATATTAAAAAGAAATAACCTTTGTCATAATAATTCCCTGGTACTGGTACAGACTAGAATGAAGAGAAAACATGGAAAAAAGTGAGGTGGACAAGTCAGAGGGCAAGCGTGCTAAGACAGATATCATTGTTAATAAACCATAAATCCAGAATTCCCAGAGTAGAAAGGATCCTAGGAATCACCAAACATAGCAGTGGTGTTCTCTGTGCAGGCCACTTCAGATTCTGCTGTGGTTGGATGAAGCACAGCCCAGACAGTAGTGTTCCAGCCAAGTTTCTCAGGAGATTCTAACGTTCACATTATTATTTACCACTAAGCTGTTCTGGGATGGTAAAACTACTTCACAGAGCCAGTGTCTCAGAAACAGCACTGGAGCCAAATCACTCGACTCGTGCCCTGCTTGGCAAAGTATAGCCTGAAGTCTCAGCCAAGTGTCCTGGCACCCTACAGTTCCACTAGAAGACATAATCAGTAAGTGACAGCAACACTAATAGGCTTGTCAAACATTTTTTCTATCATAATGTTTTTCCTTTATCTTAGACATAACACTGATGTTTACAACACATGCTAATTTTATAGTCCTAATACTGCATTATTGTATTTGTTATTCCTTAACCAACAGCAAATCATAAATTCATAGACTACTAAGACTGGAGTGCTACTTGTCTATTTTTTCAGTATTGGGGATCAAACCCAGAGTCACTGAGCTATGTACCCTATCCCTTTTTATTTTTTATCTTGAGACAGGGTCTTGCTGAGTTGTCCTGGCAGGACTGAACTTGTGACCCTCCTGCCTTGGCCACTTCAGTGCTAGGATTACAGGCATGGACCCTCATTTTTAAGGTGAGAAAACTGATAGCAGAGACATTAATAACTTGTTAAGTGCTTCTGGTATTCAACTGTCATTTCTCTGATCAGTAAATCAGACTATTAGTCCCCTATTTCTGAACATTCAAATTAAGAACTTTCAGATATAAATGGACCTCACATTTTGAACACTCGTAGGCACAAACTGCAGAGGGGATGATGAGTGTGCCGGGTATTGCTACAGTTGTACCGCTGTGTGCTTACTGCAGGGTGATAGTACACAGTAGCACAGTGCTCAATCAGAGGATGTGTGGGAGACTTGGGCAAGGAGTGAGTGGTTAAACTTAGGAGCAAAAACACACAGGCCCTTTGAGGAGTAAATGGTTAAAACTGCAGGGCAAAAGTATACACGTCATATGAGAAATGGTTAAACAGTAAGAAATTTAGGTTAGTGAAGTGTGTTGGGTCTGACCATTATCCTTACCCTTTCTCCAAGAAAACGACCTAGTCTTGAGACAGCTCCTTTCCCAAACAATTTTTCTTCTGCTTTTTTCACTTCCACTGATATTCTAAATAAAAGCTGGAGAGTTCTCAACTTTGCGGACTTCTGCTGAAAGTCTCCTTAGTCCTAAGCCCTCTTGGTTGAGATGGCCCCTCTGAGCCTCCTGATGATTGAATTAAATTTGGTCTCCAAGTAATCATTTGTCCTTCACAGCACCATGGTCACACACTGTGACAGGGATGTCCAGAAGCAAGAGGAAAAGCAGTGGTCATGTGGAGGGTATGCTAGGAAGCACGTTTGGAAACAAACGTGAACACTACTTATTGTTGTTGTATTGTACTGTAACACCACTTTAAGGAAACTTTAAAAGTAAAAATAGCATTTATTAATGCTTTACATTGTATATTTCTGTCAAAAGTGTGTAAGACTCATTCTGTCAGACTTACAAGTGAATCCAACTTATGAACTTTCTCCCAGCACTGAACTCGTTCATAAATTGGGGACTTACTTACTGTAGATTCCTTCTCTGTGGCTGTAATCTGATTAGATGAACTAATATGCAATATCTAACTGTGTTAGTATTTGGTTTTGGTTCTTTCACATATATTTCATTTTCTCATGATCTTACAAGTGTTTCTGCTAAAAATGATTACTGCTAAACAGTGGGATGACAACTGAACAGAAGATGAAAAATAATTCAAGGTATTCTTTTTATTGTGAGGGCAATTCAAAGTAAATTAAAGAACTTACGAATGTTTTTTGAGAAATAACAATTTTAGGTAGGCAATTGTGAGGAAGATGATCATCATACAAGCCAAAGCCACATGATTCTGCCACAAGGCCCAAGGGGAGACACCGATGCCCTGATTTTTCAAGTATTGCTCTCCAGAACATCTAAAATTAAACAGAAAAAACAAAATTTCATTCCTATTATAGGTTCAGTTTTGCTCAATATATTCACTGTTCCTGTAAAAAGCCTATAGGTTAATCATTAATAATTATCCTTTCAAAAACAGTAGCAGTCATTAAGTGCCTATAATTTTTCTGGATTCTATGCCAAATAACTTGTACCTAATGCATTAATCTATCAAACAATCTGAAAGGATATAGATATTAAAAAGGTAGGAAAGTAGGACTCATGAACTTGGCCAATTCTACAGTCATACTATGAGCCAAATTGCAAGCCTCTTCACATTTATTTGTTCATAAATCTATAATGCTGTTCTCTTCAAAGGAAAATTTTATCAAGTAACCTTTCACTTATTTCCTTAAGGAGAAAACCTCAGTTTCAACCAATGACACCTAGAGCTACTGCTAAGGTAATCAAACCTCCTTGTAGTTGTGCTCACCCACAAGAAAGCCACCCAGAACACAGGCTAAGAACTCTGAAACTAAGACCAGAAGCAAGCAAGGGCTTCAGGCCAGACTCAGGTTCTGTCAGCTCTCACACAGAGACTGTGGTGAGTACTGTGGTCACTCAGCTACAGGACACTCCCAGCAGGCCCAGGGTCAGACCCAAAACTTAAAAAGTAGAGCAGGATGGAGGCTCCCGCCATAGGCTAGAAAATCACCTAATACTAAAACCATGTGTACAACCACAATGATTGCCTATTATCACTTATGTGCATCTCTTAGAATTTAGCAGTTCCAAAAATAGCATGGGCTTTCATAGTGAGAAAACTTTCTCCTTTCTCTTGTGAGGGCCAGCTGTAGGTGATTACAAACCCTGTGGTGAGGACTCCTTATCTGATGCCATTTTTCCTGCCCACTTTCTCTGATTAGCAGGTTTGTGGTGAGCCAGAGTTGTTACACATACCACACCAAAACAAAAAAGAATGGGCAGTAACCTCTCTTCATAACATAAAACAACACAAAACAGAATTTTTATCCTACATATTCGTAACAGCAATTCCTATGCTACTGGAGAGATTTAAGATACAAGCATTCTTTTCTCCCCTTATGTATCAAAATCAAACCATTAATAACAATCACAGAAAAGGAAAGTACTAAAATTTTAAAATAAGATCCTCTAATTTTATTAAAACCTGTAATTCTCTTTTAATAACAATGAGATTTCCTTCTCAACATTATCAAAATATGTGTTTCCCTCATTAGAGAATATATCCTATGATAGTGAGTATTCCAAATCAGCACACAAGTGTGCTGTAGGCTATGATTTCAGGATGCCCCCTAAAGGCCTGATGCTGTGGGAAGAATCATGATCCTAGCAGGACAATGTTCACTCCCTCCACGCTGTTGTTGTCTTTATAGCTCTTACCTCTGTGCACAGGCTGAGATCACAGCATTTAATCCAAATGTTCAGAAATCATAATCTCTTACAAAACTATCAAAGCATTCCATTTCAAACTCAAATGCTCCAAGAGATCAGAACTCAAATTTCTAATCAAAAAGTGTCAAAAGGTTCTTTTCAAAGGCCCAAAGCAATGAAGCAACACGTAATACATTTTTCAATATTAAATACAAATTGGACCATAGTAAAATAAATGAGTTAGACAGCATGTCCATATACCTTAGTACATAACAGAAAACAGGCTCAGAAAGGACTCAGACCAGTCATGAGCCCAAGGCCTTTCCACCTTACACCACGGTAGCAAGTACACTCACCGCAACACTGAACACAAACTTACATTGCATAATCGTTGCTACAGGTATCATTCTGTGCTGTTGTATTGAGTCCTGGACAAAAGTCTTGCCCCAGAAATTCATTATACTGCAAAGCCTATAACACAAGCAGGGGCCTGATAAGGTAAACAGCTTTACATTTCAGAGTATTTCCAAAGAATAATCACAATACATCCTTGAATTTAATTTGGCAAAGACAGCAAACCTCTGGCCATATTATTCCAAAGCTCCTTTCTCTTATTTTTATTGCTTTTTAAAAATATTTTTATACTACTTGGTATTCAATCCAGGTCTTATGCCTGCTAGACAAATGTATGCTGTAATGTATCTCTAGCATAACTTTGTGTGGTGTGGTTTGATTTGGCTTGAGACTGCCTTTTAAGTTGTCCAGGCGCGCCTTGAAGTCATGATCCTCCCGCCTCAGCCTCCCACATGGCTTGGATTACAAGTTGCTTACTGCCATCAAATCCAGCTTCTCTCTCCAATTTTATAATCCCATAAACACTTAAAGTGATACAACATTGCTCATAAATATTGTTAATTCATGGGGATATTTCACTCTTATTTGTTTTCACCATAACAAGTTACTACTGTGAGAGTCAGAAATTCAGTTACACTGTATTAATACACAAAGAACTTTCCCGGGAGTTAAACATGTTCAAGCCAACATGGTATCCGCATTATACGGTCTTTGTTTCTCTTCTAATGCTCCTGTGGTAGGTTGATAACTGGTGGTCAACTTGTGACACCAGCTGAACTGAATCAGTGTGGTGCTGAGTGTGGATGGCCCACCTGAGGATGGTTGCCAACCTAAAGGGAGAACTGGAGGGGAAGAGTTGTTATTGTCATTTGGCGCTGCTGGTTCTGTTGCCATGGGCTCTCCTGGAGGAGTTTGCTGAGCTCATTCCCTGATGTGAACTCGGCTGTTCTCATCGTCAGAGAAGCTCAGGACCTTGTCACAAAGAATGGCTGCGGTTCCCTTTGGGGGAGCTCTGGTCCTTATTTTGAGCATCACTTTCTGGCTCCGGAGGGGAAGATGGTATGTTGTTCACTCTCCTGAAGAAGCTGTGATGCTGGTTTCCTGATATGAACTTGGCTGTTTTCATTGTCAGAGGAGCTCAGGTCCTCGTTATCACTGAGGATGGCTGTGGTACTTTTCGGGGGAGTCCTAGTCCTTACTCTGAGTGTCACTTACTGGCTCCAGTGCAGAACCCTCAGCCCACTGGCACAGACTCCTCATCCTGCTGGCACAGACTTTCTGGCTATCACCGCTGACCTTTAGGCCTTCCCAGTGCAGATCCATGACAGAGACTTGCGTGAGACACTGTCGTGGGTTCAAGGCCTCCAGCTGGACTGACAGGGGGCACTGTCATGGAATCCAGGTCTTCAGCTGGACTCACACAGGATGCTACCATGGGATCCAGGCCCTCGGCTAGATCCTCTAGGGTCTTTGGTGTATGGACAGATTTCCTTCACACTTTGTGTTAGACTCTTTGGGTGACTATTATAAACTAATTCCATAATTATGTGTCCTGTCTTGTTCGCCTTATAAACCCTGACTACAATAGTTCCTTTCAATAAAGACTATGAGTTCTAGTCTCCCATGCTCTCATGTATTTTCTTACAGGCTGAAACAATACATTTTTCATCAATTAGTCAATCTAAGCCCTTTAACTCTGGGATTCCTCCCTACCCCTTAGCTTCTTCAGTAGAGTGACAGGAAAAACACCCTGGCCTTGAGGAAACCAAGGCTAGCGAGTTCTCAACTACTGCTCGTGAAAGGAAATTCCTGGACAGAAGATCATAGCTCATGGTCAGGAAATAAGATGGTCAGGACTTATTTTGATTGATCCCAGCTCAGATCCCATTCACTCAGTGACAGATGAAGACAACTCACTGTAAAGCCGTATCGAGGAATGCTGAAGTACTGAAGCCACGACAGCCACGGAGCAATGGTTGTCAGATTTACCAGCAGACCTGAAAAGAGCTGTAAAAGACAAAAGTGCACAATCAGAACTTTCTAGTGGTTTCATGAAGAATTCTAGAGCAATTCCTCTTCAAGAACCTTACAACCTTCTAAACATTTCTGCTAGGACCAACATTTTCTTGAAATTTCTTCCACTTCTAAATACTAATCTCCCCCCTTTGCATGTGAATACCTCTACATAGCTTAGGCTATTTGTGGTCATAAAGGAAAATAAACCTATACTCTGTATTACATATCCCACTTATTTGAAAGGTCATTATTTATCAAGACTATGTCCCCAACTTTCTCTATCACTGAACACATTGGAAGATTAAAAAGTACAGTCTTAGGCTGGGGATTTAGCTCAGCAGCATAAGCACCTGCCTGGCAAGCACGAGTTGTGACCTTGATCCCCGGTACCAGAAAAGAAGTATAATATTCCCTCAGTATCCAAGAGGAACTGGTTCAGGACCCCAACTCAGATACCAAAATCTACAAATGATCACGTCTCTTAAACTTAAAATGGTATAATATTTGCATGAATACTTGTACACTCCTTATGCTTCAAATACATACATCCTGTATGTTTAAAGTCATCTTGACATTGTTTATAACGTAACACAGCATTTATTATAAATAGTTGTGGTATATTTTCTAGGGGAGATAAACGTTTGTACAGTCATATTTGTCATACATTTTTATCCATGGTTGGTTGAATCTTTAGATACAGAATCCATGCATACAATGGGCAAACTGTATTGATTATTCTAATCACACTGCTGCTATCTGTTCCCCCTAATAAACGGAGCAATCTAGGAACAGACTAGAACAGTCCTGAGCACCACACTTCCCTCTCTACTTCCATACAAGATGAGTTGTCAACAAGGGCTGTTCCATGCTCCATCTATGACTTTAGGACTAATATGGGATTCAGAATGAAGACTTGTAAGTTAAAGTCTAGAACTGACAAACGTGGTAAAGTACAGAAAAAATGTGGTGAACACCTTACTTCAAAGCTATAATCAAGCATTACTCCAATGGAGATGCCAGGAAGGATGCTAACATGAACAAGGGGCAGTCATGAAGTTCACATAAAACTTGCCCTCCCTGGGACTGAGGTGTAGTGAGATTCACAAAACAATGACAGCACTCTTGGTGTGTCTATGTATACCAAGTGTTTAGTGTATGAATAAAGTTTTATGACTGGTTTTACAAGTTCTTCATAGAAACCTTTAAGTAATAATCAAAGCATCAAATAAGTTAAAACATTTCCATTTATTGAAGACTATTTTATTTACTGGATGAAGATATAGAAAATATAAAGAAAACTCAGCACTTTTTCAGTGCTATCTATGTTGATAGTTGTTGAATTCAAATGGAAGATTTAAACTACAAGGAGAGTATGGTGCAAATTATGGAGCATTTAAAGAGCTGTGGTAATGGGTTCCACTCACTGAGCATGTGACACCAGAACTAAGTAAAAGATAAACAGAAACACACCGATAAAACAGAGTCTTAGGAACCCAGAAGGGAGATGAGCTAGTACTTAGGCTTAGGAATTTTCCAGTATTTTAAAAACACTCCTTTTCAAATACAACAGGCAGCCAAGACAGACTCACCATGCTGCACACTGTTACGCTTCTGGTGAGATTTTTCTTTCACCCCCAGAGAGGAATGAATCCGATCACATTATCTCTGCTGTTTTTTTGTTTTTTTTTTTTTTTTTTTGCGGTACTGGGGATCGAACTCACGACCTTGCACTTGCCAGGCAGGCGTTTATTCCGCTGAGCTAAATCCCCAGCCCTTCTCTGCTGTGTTTAAAGAACCAGCAGTCCTCTACTGCTGGTATGAAAGGCAGGCAAATCACCTGACATTTTTATAAAGGAATCAGCTAATTGTAACTCTGGTTTTGGAAGTTCTAATTTGTCAAGATTTCATCAAATGTCACCAGAAAGCCATCTAAAAGCTCACTAGTAAGGATATGTTTACACAGTTATAGTGATTACATTGGGACATGAGCAGAAATGGCTGCATGAGGGGAGGAGTAGGGGAGGGGAGGACATGAGGGGTACATCCTCTCTAATACATACCATACTTAGGTCTTAAGGCCTCCTGAAAGCATCAAGAGTCCCACATAAAGAACCCTCTTTACAGGACATGTGATGTTCAGGAAGGAACAAGGAAAAGAATTTAGTCTCAGAGAAGCACCCTTCATACTCACCATCATAAACACAAAACATATGGTCATGAGAAGTGTTGCTACGGAGACCACACTCTGACCTGCTGCTATGGCCAGTGCCATGGAACTGGCTGTATAAGCCACCAGCATAAGGGTAAACATCATTATGAAGAAAGCATCTGCCTTGGGTTTCAAGCCTATAAAGAAAAGAAAGGGTCAGTTCAGCTGCCAAGATCACTATTGTATTTGGGTGACTCCCTATCCAACTACCCTTGGTCACCAATTTCCTATTTTCCTTCCATGTAACTGCATGAAGTTATCATACAGTTTATTACTTACACTTACTGAAAAAGCATTTTTCCATATAGTGTATGTCCTCCTGTCTGTATAATTACAATGTCTGAATTTTTGAGATGGAGAGCTCTAGGCAACATAATTGGCCAGAATTCTACTGCCTTCTCTTCTAAAGGAAATACATCAATAGCCATTCACTTCCCCAAACATCTCCACAGCACACAATGTTTGCCGTGACTGCACTAGTGAGGAGTCTGGGGTCAGAGCTCCACTGCTACTGCTACAGGTCACAGAATCTGAAGATTTTGAAACAGGCATGAGGATACTGATCGAGAGTCTCAGGGTCTAGATTCTATGCTTAATTCTTTATGACATACTTTGTTTGTAAAACAGAAGGTGGCTTTATCTATAGTACCCTGTCAAAAATACATATTCTGATGTTTGTATATCAGCAAAATATATGGAAATTCTGAAGCAGTGAGCCTGGGATGAAGACTGAGCATACTACACAGATGACTGTGTCTATATCTATCAAACAGGTAAATAAATAAACCCAGTTCCACCACATTTCATTTGGGAATTGGTAGGAGAGAATGTATGTGTATATATTAATTTTTTATCTGTTTATATATCTCTCTCCATATCTCTAGAGATAGAAATAAAAACAGAGAAATTGGCTATACCTCATAAACAAGACTAAAGACATATCCTTTTTGTCTTGTTACTTACCTAACATGAAGTACACAATACAAGTAAATATAACGCTTGGCAACAACCTCATTGGTAGTAAATCAGACAATAATTTTGCAAAGAAGTAAGATGCCACTCTGTAGTATCCACTGATATACTCATGTCTATAGAAGAGAAAAACACATCATAGATTTCAGGTTAGTTTAAAAAGGCAGAGATCAGAAGATGGATGCTTGCTGCACAGAGTTTTGCTGCCACCCAAGGCATAAGGTACCAGTTTCCCACATCCTCTGAGTTGTCCATCCCCCACACCCTTCCTTCTCCCAAGTGCCAGCCCCTCTGGATATTCAGCTCCAGGAGGCTCTCACTGAGAGCCTCTCTCCCTGCAGAACTCTCTCCAGTGGCCAAGCACGCTGGGCCAGAGCCCACTTTCTAGAAGCACAGAGTAGATCTCCTCACTCTCTGCAGAGACTCTGCTTCTCCTAACTCAGGCTCTCTCTGAAACACAGTGTTTCAGGGACTAATTTCTCACTAGTTATGGAGGATTTTCTTCTCCCCACTTCTGATTGTTAAAAAGGTAACGATGTTATTTTCCAAAAATGCAGCTTCAGATCAGTATACTCTTCTTTTCTCACATCAAGAGGAAAGAATGAAAGAAGGGGAGGGAAGAAGAAAAGAAAAAAGAAGACCTCCTACTTTCAGTGAGCACACCTCCAAGCACACGGTTCTGTCACTATCAAATCATGGTTGTTTCCTAACACTGTTCTCATAATCCCAATCTATTCCACCAGTATCTTCATGCCTTCCCCCTGATGATTCCTTTGGCATATAAATATAGGCAGAACTCTTCTATCTTTGAAAAACACAAGAAAACGTGCCTGCTCTTTTCATGTGAAGCTAGCCTCTGGCTCTCTCCAGTCTTCCAACCACTACGGCTACTCTCGGTCACATTCTCTGTCAACTTGAATTCCACCTCCAATTTGCTCAACTCACCCAGGTCCCTCAAATTTGTCTTGTAAAGGCCATCTATTAGATTTTAAAATTTTAAAATATAGTTTTCATCTACCTTATTGCTTTCTCTGCAGCACTGGGATTCTGCTGGCTCTGACACCTCTCTCCTGATCGCAGGCCTCCCACACTCTTGACTTTCCACCTCGCCCATGACTGCTTTTTCTAAGTACTTTATTATTGTTAATCTACATATGTACCTCAAAAGTTCATGTTATACATCAAAAGTATGTACAATTTACATGTATACATATCAATTTAAGAAACGAGAAGTAAAATAAAAATACATCCTGAGGATGGCATCTCTGACCCGAGAGCCCTCAGTGCCCTTCCCACAAGCAGCAGCTCACATGAAGAGCTTCTTCTCCACGACAAAGAGCTCCACAGCTGACACGCTGCTGAAACACTGGTTGGTTGTCAGGAAGAACAGCACGCCAGCTCTGTTGGGACAGAATGGGAACAAAAGCACCATAGTCAACTCAACACTGAGGGCAGTTTTCTATCCACAGAACTCTTTCCACAAATGATACAAAATTCAACGAATTTCAGATTTTAAAAAAAGGAAAACTATTCTGGCTAAAATGGGGAGGGAGAAAAGCATGGCCCCGTCAGGTCCTTTGCTATCTCTCTGTATCCACAGTAGGACCCCTTCAGTCCATATTACATCACATTTTGAAATTCACAGTCTAGGTTGTTGTGCACCAAACTGTTCGTCTAAAAATCATATGCTGATTACAGGTGGTACACACCTGTAATCCCAGCACTGGAGAGGCTGAGGTAGGAGAATCATAGCGAGTTCAAGGCCAGCCTGGGTTACATAGGGAGTTCAAGGCCAGGCTGAACTGCATAGTGAGACCCTGTCTCAGGAAAAAAAAAACACACACACACACACACACAAGTTTCCTAACAATCGTATGTAGAAGCCTGAACCCCCAGCATGATGTTACTTGGAGATGGGGACTTTGGGAAGTAATAAGGTAGATGAGATCAGGAGAATGGAGCCCAGAAGTTAGGAGTACAGCCCTAAGAGGGAGAAATGCCAGACACGCTCTCCCAAGAGAGAGTGAAGGAGGTCACTGCACCTGGGCTGGAGCCTTCGGAGTCTGACCACAGACTCAGACTGAAGAACTGAAGGACATTAACTTCTATGGTTTAAGCTACTCAGTGTAAGGTGTGTTGCCCATGTTCATATACTGTTCCCAAAGATACCATCACATTCCATTTATTTAACAAAAATGCCAGGTATTATTTCTAAAGTCTAAAGAGGAAAAAAAAGCTAAATTAAGTCTAAAAACACTAAAACATTTAATTACCCACATTAGTTTTAAAACTGAGCAAAGAAATAAGGAAGACATATAAAAGGAAAATAAAAGGCCAAAGAGGGAATCCTTACTCAATATCATATTACAGGTATCTACGACACTCCCTCCTCAGTAAAGCCTTGATAATCATCCCTCACATAGGACAACTCACTTCCCACATGGCTTCTGAAGAGCTCCATAAAGAAAACAAAGCAAGGCTTACTTATAAAGAATAAATTAATTTGTGCACCCATATGAAAAGACTCAATGCTTATTTCTCAATTAAAAAAAAAATTGAGATTTAAAAAGAAAAATACCAAGTATCTAAAGTAATCAATGCTTTGATGGAAACATGAACTTTATTCAGAATGGAACAGAGACAGCTCTCTTCATAATCAACAATTTAATTGGAATGGAAAAAAACATTATTTAAATGACATCAAAATAAGAGAAAATTTCTTAAAAATGTAAACCTAAGTGAATAACCCCAACAATTCAGACATTTGATAATTCTTGTTGAATAGCCCAAAAAATGAATAAGGAAGGGTAAAATCTGCTTCAATTTAAATATTTACATAACTATTAAAATGCAAATCAGCCTAGTAGAGAAGCAGCTATGAAATTTACCATACAGAATTTACTGTCAACATAAAGCTAATTTCAGAAACATGGGAAATTTTTTGTCTTACATCTAACAGCACAGTAGTGTTCATAATGATTCTAAACAAATGGACAGTGAAACACCTCCTAAATCATAAGATGATTTTATATTAAATGGTTCTTATGAAAGAATGTAATGTATTCCAATTCTTTTCAAGGTGGTAACCCACATCCATCATATCTATTTATTAACCTGATTTTAAAGAAACTTTTAAACTATAAATAGGCAATTTATGGTTTTATAATTATGGGACATAAAGCAGTATTATGATTTCTGAATACAATGTGAAATAAATGAGGCCAATCCAAGTGATCATAATTACCTCAAATATTACCTTACCATAAAATGGTGAGATACTGCCATCTCCAAAGTATAAAATGTATTACAGAGAAAAAAAGTATGCCTCTTGTCTGAGACTCTGTACCCTTTGACAATCATCATATTCTCCACTCTTGTCAGCCTCTAGCAACCACTGTTTACTTTTTACTTCTAAGACTGCAAATTGTTTCACATACTTCATACAGATAAGAACATGTGGCATCTATCTTTCTGGTCTGAATTATTTCACTTAATATAGTGTTCTCCAATACTATCCATGTTGTCAATTTTACTTTTTTATGGCTCAATAGTATTCACAGTGTATACAACACTGTATTTTCTTTATACATTCATTTGATGATGAACAATGAGATTGACTTCATATCTTGGCTAAGAACAATGCTACAGTGAACAAGGCAGTGTGTCACAAACTGATTTCAAATATTTTCAAAAATGCCCCGAAGAGGGATTGCTAGATCCAAACTTTTTAAAAACTGTATTTTTCCTAATTGGTTTAGCTATCATCATAACCCAGATAAGACGGCTATAAAGTCAAAGGAGCTCATAACTCTACACATGATTCAAACCCAGTTTCTCAGTTACTGCTATTTATTCTACTCTGAAAAAAGAAAAAAAATCAAAACTCATAAAGAAAATTAGCTTGCAAGCAGCAGGCAAAGAAGAGATAAACTGATCATCAAAATTAAAAATGTTTGTGCATCTACAGAGTGAAAACACAACCCCCAGAATTACAGAATATATTTGCAGAACATAAAACCGATAAGAAATTAATAGTCCAGAGGATGTGGAGCAACAGGCACGCTTGTATGCTGTGGGTAAGAATATAAAATGGTGCGGATGCTGTAGACAATAGGGCAGTTCCTCAAAAACTAACACAATCACCATGTGATTCAGCAATTTTGCTTCAGTAATATATTCCAAAGAACTGAAAGCAAGGATTCAACGGAATTTGTAGGCTCAAAGCAACATTAATGCACAACAGTCAAAAGCTAGAAGAAACACCCTGTAATACAAAGGAACCATGAAAATCTTACGCTAAGGGCAAGAAGTCAGGACATTAACTTATGACTCCACATATATCTTCCTAAAGTAGTCAAATTCAGAGACACAAAGTAGAACAGCAGTTTCCAGAAACTGGGAGAGGAAAAAAAAAAAAAAAA